>CABHPH010142510.1:52632-72131 GCA_902168325.1 Peromyscus nudipes
TGATATCCATGGGAGGCCTGCTCTTTTCTGAAGAGAAATGGAGGAGTAGATGGGGGCAGGGAGGGAAGGTGTGGAAGGGATTAGGAGAGGAGGGAGGGAACACTGCGGTCTTCGGGATGCAAAATAAATAAATAAATAACTTAAAAAACTCATGTGTCACCTTGCCCAGTCCTAATATGGTGCTTCTAAGTATAAGACTATTATATCAGCAACAATTCCTAAAAATGAAGTATATCAAAAGCTGAATATTTCTTTCTTTTTCTTTTTTTTTGCTGAATATTTCTTTTTTTTCTTTTTCTTTATTTTTTTTTTTTTTGGTTATTCGAGACAGGGTTTCTCTGTGTAGTTTTGCACCTTTCCTGGATCTCACTCTGTAGACCAGGCTGGCCTCGAACTCACAGAGATCTGCCTGGCTCTGCCTCCCGAGTTCTGGGATTAAAGGCGTGTGCCACCACCGCCCGGCAAATATTTCTTAAAGACAGAAAATATAGCTGTAAAATCAAAGTTGTTACTGAGAGCACGATACAAAGCACAGTATGGGAAGGACATACAGAGCTGTGCCTTAGGACTGCACATATCAAATGTCTACAACAGGCAGAGAGGCCAGAAGGCAGAAAACTAGAAACACAGTGGGGGCAGTCAGAAGGTCAGCATGGCCTGGGCATGGCTGGGTGGGATGGGACGTTGAGAAAATAGGATGAAACACCAACAGGTCAGGGGTTCTTTATGGAGTGACACAACATCTCCAAATTGATTGTGGTGAGGGCTGCCCAGTTCTGAGGAGGCCAAACCCACTGAGGTTAAACCGCTCAGTGTGTGAATTATTCAATATGCCAATTTCATATCAATAATACTCTTTCCCAAAGGGATACGTGACTCCTATTGTGCTGTGTGGAAATTATGTGGATTCTGACTCAAATCAACTGCCCAAAAGAGGAAAGCAGATTTATGAGACAGGTGACGAGACTTGGAAGTACTCCAAACAGGGCTAGCGATGTGCTTTTGGGGGCCACTGTCTCCACTGTCTTAACAATTCTTAACATTATCAGTACATGACAGCATGATTCATTTCCCACATACCATACCCACACCAAGATGCAAATCTCCTTGACTATGGTAAAATATATTAAAATTATAAAATCTCCATAGGCAGACATTATTTACAGATGTATTTGAACACCCAGACCTCTACCACGTGTATTTCAGAAATGCTGGTAGATGGGTGCTTTCTTCCAGGCTAGGTGCATTACAGCTTGAGATGTGTTTCACAGCACAAACTTCCCATGCATAAAAACCCTCCGATTGTAGCTTTCTCCTTGAATACTTTTATGAGCGAGAAACGTATGCAGATGCATTGGTTACAAAAGACAGAAACAAGGAATGGACATTTATTTTAAGCCGTTCAGAATGTGTGCCATTAGTCAGCAGACACTTGTCTGCCTCCTCCTGAGGGAACAAACAGAGCTGAAATACCTCCCCATCAATCCTCCTCATAGGAGAAGTCTGCTTACAACAAAGGATGCCATCAGAAGACTACAGCAGGATTCTGTCACTGCTTCTTAGGTTTTAACCATTACAGATGGTAAGGACACTTGGCAACAGTAAAAACAAGACCACAGAAGATGTGAACTTCTTGACTCCTGTTTTAGCAGAAATCAGTTTTCTTACCATCCTGTTGATCCGCACAAAGTCTTCAGGCTTCTTGGCCCAGGGGGGAAGGTCCACATCGTTCACCACCACTTCGTCCTCCCTGACACCCAGCTGGTACCCATTACTGTTGACAAACATCTCTGGTAGGTAGTAGAACTCTGGAATTAGTTCCTGTGCAGAAAAGAGATGCAGCTTAGTAGCCAGTTGGTAAAATCAGTTGACAAAACTGATTGACTTTTACCAACTATAAAAGGAAACAAATCCTCGACCTAATTTCAGCCCTTCTAGTCTCCATTTGAAAACAATTAGGGATCCAAAAAGATGAAACATTTCTTTTACACAATTTACTTTATTATCCTTTCTTTACTGTGAATTCTGAGAAACAGGCACACAGAGTCAAGGGAGTGTGTGGCTCAGTAGTAGAGAGCCCTTGTTTAGAATGCTGGAGGCCTTACATTCAATCCTCGGTAAAACAAACAAACAAAAACAGTGATAAATGGGTACGCAAAGTAACAGCAGTTTCCAATGCCAATAGATAAATGTATGAAGCTGTATCAACAGGTCTATGCTGCTTAGGGACCTTTTATGTATATTAACAAACTATCCCAACTAAAATGTCACTGCCATTCATCATTTTACTTTTTAATTACAAAATAATTTTTGTATCCAGTGCTGATGTTACAATCTTGGCACCTGCCAGGCCAGTACTCATCAGAGACATACCCCAGCTCCAACCAAGTTGTTTTACACCCACCACTGAATACAACAGGACTGATAATTACATTATAATCAAGTTTAAATATAGGCTGTGGATAAGCTGGACATAAAGATGACTTATTTTACTATCTGTGTGTGGCACAAATATCTGGACTCATGATGAATCTGAGTGTCAATGTGAGGTTTATGCTTCATTAGAATAAATCTGAATAGAAAAAATTATTTTAATATATTATTTTTTAGCTTTTTTGTAAGTAACTAGAGAGGTTGAAAAACAAACTACAATGGTTTTGAAGTGTACTATATATGTCCTCTTAAATTTCAAGATGAGGGTTACATTATATTGTAAAAAGCACAACATTAATTCATGTCCTAGGATCCATGCTAACAGAATACTACCTGAAATTTGAATCTTCCTGTGGTCACCCCCACGGATGCACAGGGGAAATGTAAACCACCAGACAAGAAGTCTTCAAATAAATGGGCCTCAGTTTTCTAAAAACATATATACTTTTTATATGCTTTCCTTTTGTGGCATCTTCCATTAAAGCTGATGTATCTCTCCTGGGTGGTGTCTACCTTAGCAAGGCTCTGTGTGAAACTGATTGACAATGAGTCTTATGATTTTGTAGATGACAAGGAAGCAATAACTAAATTCATTTTCTATGGCATAGCAGGAACATAATGAGGTTTACATAAATGAATTGTTTAGATAAATGGAGCTAAGTTTATTAAGAATAGTTTTAATATAACTACATATTATATTAATTAATAATTATACAGTACATTAATCAGTTTTAATATAATGTAAGAAGAATCACTTTTCTTATATTAAACCATGAATAGAACTCTTTCTAAAATCCATTATATACTTCTCAGACATTTACTTTTTCATGGAGCAAATGTTTTGAGTTCCACACAGTATGATGAGTTCTGGGTAAACAAGCCATGGCCTAACCATCCAGTAACTCAAAGTGAGGTCTAAGGGCTGAGGTATAAACAGTGGCTATAATGCAAGACCATCACACCAGAGAAGGAAGGGCAGACAAAGAGAGCAGGGAACTTTGGATGGGTCCAGAAACACTTCAATGGGGATGGGACATGATCAAGGCTAAAGCGACCATCAGGGGAAGGGGTGGGAGACCATCAGAGAGTTTTATTAAAGAGGGGAAAACGTGAGCACTGGTGGACGGTAGGGGACAGTGGGGACAGACCAAACAGGAGGACCAGAAAAGAGAGGGGGTGGGCACCAGATAATGGAAAATGTTTGGTGAAAGCTGGGTTGTTTGTCAACTGGAAGAGCAATGGCATGATCAAATACAGAGAGCTCTGGGTGACAAAGCCAAAGGGAGCCTTGGAAAGGAAGGAGAAGATGCAGTGTGCCTGTGAGCAGCAGCAGGAGGGACAAGAGGAGGTCCACAGCAAGGTGCAGAGCATGAGGTGCGGTGAGCAAGGCCACAATGAGACGCTAAGAAAAGGAGAACTCCGGTTATATCCATATATGTGAGATCAATTTCAAAGAAAGACAGTGTAGAGGGAAAGAGAGAAGGAGAAGGGGCTGAAAGGAAATCTGTACGGTGAACAAGCATGCTTATTGTCATTCCTGGTAGGGCTTTTATCTAGGCACAGTGGAAAGGACGGTGCCACAAGCTGGCCCTCCCCAATAACAGAGTGATGTAGACAGGCAAGGGGCTGCAGTCCAACAGTCCAGAGGGCTGGGATGGGTGCAAGTCCTGTAAAGCAGTGTTACCAGGGCCTGGAGGACAGTCCTGGGGCAAGGACCTTCCCTTCTCTTCCTCATCTGGCTGAGTATGATGTGCTTGTAAACCAGACGGTTACCTACACTGTTGGGATGAGAGAGAGCTATGAGAGTTTGAAGTTGAAGGAATCACTCACACTTCCAACAGTCCAACAGTCACTAGACAGATATGGTTTAAAGTAGGTATCAAGAAATTTCTTTTTCTTTTCTTTTCTTTTTCTTTTTTCTTTTTTTTTTTTTTTAACGATTACCAGCTGCTTTGAGCGACTTATTGGCAAGGCCACAGGAGCCTTAAAACACCAGAGCAATTGTAATGGACTAGTCTGAACAAGAAATTGGGGGCAGTTTGGTGTTTTTGATGGAGAAGGAGGGGAGAGCAAAGCCACAGAGGTCTAGGAGAAGCATCTGATGCAGCAGATAAAGTTTGAAGTTTTATGTCTGTTTCACTGCTTTAAAATTTCGTTTCAATTAGCCGATTTTATTGAAAGTTGGTATGTAAATGTAGGATACTGGTAGCATCTCAGTATACTTACACTGGTATTATTTAAAAGATTTATTTTAATAGTAGTAAAAAGACTACGAGGTCTAGTTGGTTTTGTGTAATGACATCTTTATCTCTTGTGCCAGACCAGGAATCAGTGAAACAATGCTTAAAACTTAAGGCCACTCAGTCTTAAAGCTGAAGATGGCATTTCCAGGTCTTACTGAGTCCTGCCATGATTCTAAGTACTCTACATGTGTTTTCTTTGTGTTGACAGGCACTTCACAGGATGGACGTCTCACCATCACGTTTTGTAGATATGAACATGGATGCAAAGAGAGGTGAGGAATTTGCCAGCCAAGCTGTCCAGGTATCCTACTGCACGGAGCCCAGCTATTCGGGTTGAGCCTGAACTCTGACTGCATACTACCAAGGAACAGTTTTGAATTGTAAGTTTTGGGGTGCTCTGCTACGGAGAAATTACAGAAACAGACTTTAGAATTAAAGGAGAAGTACTGTACTAGTAAATGCTTAAAATGTGAGGTAATGGCTTTGGGACTAAGAAGTAGACAGGGTTGGGGGGGGGGGGGGGGGGGGGTGTGAAGTGTTACAGTGGGGCTGTCCTAGAGATAACTGTGGAAGTAGGAGATAAGGTCCCTGAGTGATCTTGTGTCCAAGGAACTTTTAGGTAGAATGCTTAAAATGACCAGGGGTGTAAGATACCATGAGAAATAAGGAAGACACTTATTTTCAGGTTTGAGGCAGGGTTTTGAGATACACAAAGGTCTAACTTAAGATAGCAAAAGATGGTCAAAATGAGAGGCAGGCTTAAGGTGAGGTTCAGTTTCAGAGTAACGAAGAGAATGTAGCCACAGGGTGAAGCTCAAGGCAGGGATTGCTGAAAGCCCTCATAGGAGTTATGTGGAGTATGCTTAAGGTGGTGTGAGCACATCTGTACAGCTACTGTGAAGTCTAGGGAACTTTTGGGCATAGAAGACAGTGTTCTATGTCATAGTCTCCTGTCTCAAAAGATTTGAGTGAGATTTTTTCTAATTCTGAACGATGACTAAACATACAGAGTGGCTGCTGTTAGTCCAACAGGCAAAGGGACCTTGGCCTAACTTCCTACAAGGAGGCAGGCAGAAAAGCATTCAACTTCAAGGAGAGGCAATGCATGAAAAAGAAAAGACCCAGAGGGCAGAGGCAAGGCCCTAGAGGATGAGAGAGTCACGGGGCACAGGAATGGCGAGCCCCAGACAGACAGCGCCAAGAGGACCCTGCTGGCTTTGGTCTCTTGTCAAAAGGAGCTGCTTTGAGCACTTAGCAAACCAACCAAAAGCATGTTTGTAAACTGTGAAGTGTTTCTCAAAAGGAACTCAGTCTGCTCTGCCTCCATGCAGGCATGCTAGACAAGGCTGGCCAAGGCAACTGCTGTTTGGGTTACTGCACGCCCCCCTCCCCTACACACACACTGTTAAACAGCTTCTCTTTAAAGAAAAATCCAAGGAGTTTAAATATTGCTAAATGAAAAACAGTACAGAAAGACACGGAATATTATTAAAGAAATGGCAAAGTGGATATTGTAAAAGGCATTTTGTATCTGCAAATGTGATTTCTAGTTTATTTTAACAGCTATACTAAAACCCTATGGTACAGTTAATAGTAGTATATGCGTTCTGTCAAAAATAAGAAAATATCCTCAAACACAATTTCTAATTTATAAGCTTATGACAAGTTCAAGCTGCTGAGAAATTGAACTGGAAAGTATGTCTTAGGATGATAGAAGACCACTATTAACACTATCATAATTGTGTACCTATTGCATCAAATCTGACATTTCAGTTTAATATACTTTGCTGAGAGCCGCACCACTTTATGGCTTCCTGGTGAAATCAAATCTAACCCAGACGTTTTCACTTTCCTAATATAATTCACTGTGAGGTTTTAAAGCTGCCAGCGCTTTTCTATCCTTTTCCCAAAAGATTGATGCCTGGGCATCTGTTAATTCCACGAGAGCTCATAATGGGTCACTGAGGCAGTGTGAGCACCTCCATTAACTGCATTAATTTACACTATGTCACCTTAATGACACTGTGTCACAGCCACCTTTTCTAACATCTACATAGCTATTCAGAAAGTAACATAACAACTTTAGACGGTATTAAGGAAATTAGTGTAAGGATATCTCTAAGTGGAATAGCTCTGCTTGCAGGGCATGGCTGAAGGAAAGAAATTTAAAATCAAAATACAAAACCCTAGAGCCAAAACTAACTGATCTGACTCCACTCTTGGGGCCTCTTCTCAGAGGTCACTTGGGCAGCTCCCCTTCCTACTCATCTTGTGTTCATTAGCACAGGAAGAAGCTGACATTAATGGAGAGAGACAGAATGAAACCATCCACTGCATTCTCAGCTCCCTTGCAAGGTTGTCTACCTCAGTAGATAAGTGCAGAGATAGTTTCTCTCTGGAAACAAAAACACGTTTCCTTGAAAACACATCAACTGCTATATTACACAGTAGAGACCAGAAATAAAAATCCATGCTCCAGAAGTTAGTGGGATTATTATTCCCAGTAACTCACTCTTCCCTGCTAAATCAGTCATTATTTTAAAATGAAAAATACTTTAATAGATGTATTGAACCATGAACTTAAACATTTCAACTCACCATTAATTATTTTTAAAGACCTCATATATTCTAACATTTTGTCATAAGACCCATATTCTGATGCTGTAACAGAAAGCTTCAGAACACACATGAACATATGTGATTGCCCCCCCCACACACACAAAAACACACACTCACAGGTGTGCACACACATGGAATAGAAACCTGATGGAAACCATATTGTCTGCAATTTCCTTTTTTCCTTTCTCCTTCCTTCCTTCCTTCCTTCCTTCCTTCCTTCCTTCCTTCCTTCCTTCCTTCCTTCCTTCCTTCCTTCCTTCCCTACCTCCCTCTTTCAAGACAGGGTTTCTCTATGTAGCGCTGGCTGTCCTGGAATTCACTTTGTAGACCAGGCTGGTCTGGAACTTGGAGATCTGCCTGAACATGTCATATTATGGTCAATAAGTACAGAAAAGTGCTGTGCATGGCTAAGGAAGGGCAGATGGAATTCAGAGACAGTACTGTCCACTCCCTGATGCACTTTCCAGAGCAGCCGCAACCACATTACTTCTTACAGCAGGATGACTTGGGGATGGGGAAAGAGCAGCCTAACATATAGCTTTAGGGAGGGAACTGTCATCGCTGGGGATGATGGTTTGATCATATGTTTAAAAAGTAAACACGCAGATGGCACTGAGCCACTGGCCCCATTATTAGGAATCACCCTTTGCAAATACATGCAAGGTACACAGAGCCCCATTCCAGGACACAGAAGTCCATTTCTGTGTGTGTGAACACGCAGTCTTGCTGAAGAAAGAGACCCCAGGATATAATCACACAGTATGCAAGGGCCAAGGGTGCTGGTCAGGGAGAGCAGACAATGTAGTCGGCACAATGTCAAGGTGGAGAAACACATTCCTTATTATTCCTTATTAGCCAACTGAGTGTGTGGTGGAGGTATTGGCAGGGGTAGGGGTGGGGTGGGGGGCAGTTCAGTATGGCTGCTTGGGGAGGAAAACAAAGAAAATTTCCAGGTTAGGGACAGTCACATTGATGGCTTCTTTGATGCCTGAGTCCAGGTAGTCAAGTACCACAATTAGCAACAAAATGTGAAAGTTCCTTAACTGGTAACAAGAGGAAGGCTGTGGTGGGATTTAGTGACTGAAATGCAGCTTGCTGAGGTCTCTGGTGGTTGAAGCACTGACCGAGTTCTCAGGAAGGAAAGGAAAGTTGAGAAGTGTGATTACATAAATAAATTAGAAATAACTGACCCCACATGTGTGTGGGCATGTGGGAATGGACCCCTGAGCTAAGAAAAATGCCAATTCTTTGTTGTTATGATGCTAGGTAACAGTGAGGATGAGTTTCTACTTGAAATAGTTTGATAAACTAAGGCTACAGCTCTGACTTAAGATGGAAATAGTCAATTGTATAAAAGAATATTTAACTTCCATGCAAACTGTCCACCAGGTGATTTTGTAACATGAGGTTGAGATACTGCTGCCGACGGAGTGCCTTCCAGCTCCCAGTTTTCTTTTGTTCCCCAGGTGCATTAAATAAGAGTAGGCCCCTTCCTGATCCCTGGCCACAGTCAGCTGGAACGATGGCTTATGGATATTTTACTTTAATTCCTTAGAGAAGTCAAGACTGGTAGGCAAGTGTGGTCACCACATTTAAGTCAGCAGAGCTGCAGGTTAAACCCTGGCTTTTTTGAAATGTGAACACATAAATTAAGACGGACTCTCATCAACTTTAATAGTAACAAATAAAACATGGATGTGCTACATTCTGCTTCAACCTTGTGTGATTTGCTTTGAAAAGGAAGTGAACACACAGCTTCCATTCTCTCACAAAATTCTCACTTTGCTGACACTGTACTGCTTTGTCTGAGTATTTCGGGTGGACATAGGTATGCAAATCAAACAGGTGAGTTTAACTGGCTCCCTTCTGTAGGACTAAGCCCTAAATTCAGTGTCACCTAATAGTTTTGCACTGATAAAGAAAAAAGGTTTAAAATAAGAAACTATCTATGTAATAATTTGATCATGTGATCTTACTATCAGAAAGAGAGAGAAAGGAGCACATTTTCCTGATGCATCAATCATGGCCATGTAGTCCTTTCCTTTTTCTTAAAAAAAAAAAAAAAAAAAAGAGGCACAAATAAACAATTAGCACATCTTTGTATTTACCACTAGTTAAGTTGTACCAACTGTAAAATTGCTCTGCTCTCTTTCTGGGTATTGTGTGTGCTGGTTTAATCTACTATGTATTGTTGCATAGTATCCCCAGGCAGTCAAGTAAAAGGCGAAGGCTGGATAGAAAAGCCTGCATTTTAAATGGCTCTTGTCATTAATGCTTTATTAATTGCCCCAGGCTACACAAACCCAAAGCCGAGCCAGCTATAACACTGTGACACATTAAGGTCAGATCCAATTCCCACCGTGTTTTATGCAATGGGCCAAATACTGAGTGAACAGCAGGAAAGGTAGGTTACTGGATTGGTCTTTCCATCTCCTGATTATCCATTTGGGTTAGATAGAGGTGTTTTTTTTTTAAATTTTATTTTATAATTTAATTTAATTTTACATATCAGCCACGGATTTCCTTGTTCTCCCCCCTCCCCCCCTGCCCACCCCCCATTCCCATCTCCTCCAGGGCAAAGACTCCCCTGAGGATTGAGTTCAACTTGGTAGATTCAGTCCAGGCAGGTCCAGTCCTCTCCTCCCAGGCTGAGCCAAGTGTCCCTGTATAAGCCCCAGGTTCCAAACAGCCAGCACATGCGCTGAGTACAGGACCCGGTCCCACTGCCTGGATTCCTCCCAAACAGACCAAGCTAATCAACTGTCTCACTTATCCAGAGGGCCTGATCCAGATGGGGGCTCCTCAGCTATTGGTTCATAGTTCATGTGTTTCCATTCGTTTGGCTATTTGTCCTTGTGCTTTTTCCAACCTTGGTCTCAACAATTCTCGCTCATACAAACCCTCCTCTTTCTCGCCAATTGGACTCTTGGAGTTCCACCTGGGGCCTGGCTGTGGATCACTGCATCCAGTTCCCTCAGTCATTGGATGAGGTTTCTAGCATGACAATTAGGGTGTTTGGCCATCCTATCACCAGAGTAGGTCAGTTCGGGCTGTCTCTCGACCATTGCCAGTAGTCTATTGTGGAGGTATCTTTGTGGATTTTGATAGAGGTGTTTTTTAAAAATGAAAACATCTTAACTGATCAAAACCAAAAAAAATCTGAGATACTTTTTAATGGTTCTTAATTGAAGCTACTTGTTATTAACAAAAAACTCCAGTGCCAGGTATGGAGCACCTCCTTACTCGTCGTTGGTTAGGGAGACCCCAGAATCCCCTAAAACAATGCTTTTGCCATTCCTCTTAGTTGTATACCAGAACTAGATGATAGTGCTTAAGGCACCACACACCTTGATCATATGCTACAGAGAAATCAACCTGGAGCTGAGCTGGGAGCCTCCTCCAGCTAGTTTTCAAAGTGCTAGAAGGTGCCATATAAGCTGCTGGGGGAGAAATCTGGCTGTGAACCCTACACGTCACAGTGCTAAACTCATCCATCAAAGGTCCTGCTCATCTGGGCAGTGGTGGCACAACTGTCAAGTGATCAAGCTACTACACTGCTGGCGTTTAAGGCCTTTTCCACAAGAAGGAATCCATACCTGGTATTGCAAACCTTCTCAAAAGCCCACATTGAAGGTGTCACAGGAGCTAGTGAGGAGCTTAACTTTGTTGTTTAACTAAGTGTGTGTCAACCCACCTTCTAAATGCATGTTCATACCCAAAGACAATTACCACTCCAGCCTTAATCTGAGAAACCTCTCTTTCCAATAAGCTGCTGGAAGGCAGACTGACTGATGGATGTAAAAGGTGCTGAGAACAAGTGAGGGTTGAGTGCTCAGCCCTAAATAAGACATTTATACCATCCCCTCTAAGGCTGGGGAACACTGAAGAGGACACAGAAAGATGGTAAGAGCCAGAAGGAAGGAAGAAAGACTGCAAACTCCCACCTTCTAGGCAATACACAGTAATTATAGTCATGAACTCTCTGAAACAACCAATGACTACGCCATATCTGCACATGAATGGGCCTATCAACAGTCAGGATGGAGGAGGGTCTCAGGGAACCCTACCCTTCACTGCTGAAACATTTCCTATGGGTTCAAGGAAAGGGAGATCATTTCTTTAAGTTATGCACCCACTGGTAACTGCCCCACTAGGTTCCAATGGGTATTCCCAATATATCAGTCAGACAGATGGCCCTTGTTAAACTACATGAGTCATACAACAACAGACTTTCTTTTTTTTTTTTTTTTTTTTGGTTTTTCGAGACAGAGTTTCTCTGTGTAGCTTTGCGCCTTTCCTGGAACTCACTTGGTAGCCCAGGCTGGCCTCAAACTCACAGAGATCCGCCTGCCTCTGCCTCCTGAGTGCTGGGATTAAAGGCGTGCGCCACCAACCCCTGGCCAGACTTTCTTTAAGATTAGATGTAGTATACAATTTTAATAAAATGAAGTAAAGCCGTAACATAAAATGTCATATATATCCATTTATACTTAAAAATAAAAATTTCAACAAGTTTTAGAGTTCCATGACTATAAATGATAAATAAACTATATACCTTGACATCAGAGGTATCTCTCTGACTAGTTCTCCATGACCTTGCAATGGATGAGAAGGTTCGGTCTGGATGGTCAAATTTCCCATCATTTGCATTGAGGAAGAAGGTTGTGAATGGCTCCTGAGCAAAGAAAAGAATCAGTCATTGGATCATATGAAACACAGATAGCTACAGTCATTTCTTTGTAGAAACAAGACAAAACGAAAGAACCCAAAGACACTAGTCTCTGAGGCCCTCCATAGGCAGAAAAATACAGAGGCCTGGGTAAAAAGCCCACACTAAGGTGTCAGGCTGATTGTGCCATTGCAGCCCATTGCTCCACAGTCTGGCATGACTTCTGGTCTCATGGGCATGTCTTTTTACCTGCAAAACGATGATGTACCCTATGATCTCTCTATAAATGATTCCCATGGCATTTATAAGGGAGATTTTCCTTTTTTCTAGTAGTTCAGCCTATACACACTAACTGCAAGAAGATAAGCCACTCACTCTGAGTGGGGAATTAGTTTGGTGATGTCCATCTTGGAGTAGCTAAAAAGGGCCACTCAAACACAGGGTCTACACAATGGTCTGGTGCTCTTTAGAAATGCAATTCCTATTCAGTTATCTTAATAGCTCCAAGAGCTCTGCAGGAAGTCTCAACTATGCACTGTCTTAGTTCTCACATTCCCTTCTGCTCTGCTGGGGTCTTAGCTGCTGCTTTAGCTTCTGTCCTTTTTCCTTTGCCAGATGCAAACATCCTTTTTCCTCACTAACACTGACCCCTGAAGACTATTCTGGATTCACTGGATTCTCCCTGTATGTTCTGAGCAGCTGACATCTCCTTAGACTCTGAACATTGTTCATACAGCTATGACTGCATTCCCCACTATGAAAGCATCCCTGTCTATCTCACTCCCTATTTCATCTCCTATGCTTAACTCCTAGTGCATAGAATTCTTCACTACTTAATCTGTTGAATAAGGAATGAACTAAAGTGAATGCAATTGAGACCTGACACTTTCAGTACTCTGTGACTGCTGCCTTTGACTAGCATCCTGAGCACTATGTCTATCAATCAGGACATCTCCCATAACAGGAGCCCTGGGATAATGCCATCACAACACCCGGGCATTTATCCCATTTTAATGCCTGCTCTGCAGTTTTTAGGTTGAACGGGAGGCATTGCTTTTGACATCACTAAATTTGTCTCCAAAAAGAGAAAATAATATTCATTTTTACTAAGGATTCCCTAGTTACCTATAAGTAGAGCAAAATCAAATGTGTATTTCTTTTGCCATACTTAACCCTTTTCTCTGAAGCTTATGATGGAGAGGATCAATAACAAAAATCATTCCCAACTTTGATGATGTTAAGAATTCTGCAGGGCATTTTCCTAATTATTTGTCTCTTTTCTTTACTATGCAACTTTGTTTGTTTCTTAATGTGTTAGACATTTGCCATATCCCTTTACCCTCCTTTCCTTGCCACTGATCTTAGAGGGTGATCACCTGGCAACATCCAGAAATATTTACCTTTTTCAAATCTTCTGAAATTTTAGTGTGAATAGATGTCATCAATTTTCTAAGTTTGTAATATATATCTTACTTTTGAATGACAGAAAAGTGAGATGGAAGAGATAAGATCATGAATGATATAGCAAAAAACAGGGGAATTTATTATTGTTCGGCTGAAAACTCCGCCTTGGCCTCACTCCTCCTTCTCCAAACCCTGCTCCCTCAGAAAGACGTCAAAAGTCCAGGCTCTTCCCCCAAAATTTAAGACCTTGCCTGCAGGGTATTTAATCCCAGGTCTCTATACCTGCCATGTGATTTCTCCTCCTCCCTCCCCATGCCTCATCTCTGGGGTGGAGGCGGGGCACTGGAGAGCCAGAGGAGAACATTTGGCCCAAATAAACCTGGTCATTTTAATTTGGCTTGATCTTGCTTACTGCATCTGTGGAGAAATCTACTATTGGGGTACCAAAAAAATCAATTATTTTACCTGGAAATCAAATATGCAGCCTGGAAGTCCACTCTGTTAAGATTTTAAGTTATATAAGAGATGAATGGGTGTCACCATAATTAGGAATAAAAACTATCTGAGGTGTCTCTCACTGATTAAACTTGCCTTGTAGACTTTTAATTTACTAGTAAAATCAGATGGTAAATGTGGTATATATGCTCAGTAAATTAATCAAAATTGGACTGTTAAAAATGAAAAACAGTAGTGATAAATTGAGCAAAACATGACTTACTAATTTTAAAGTTTGATTGAACTATTTACCTGTCTTGGGCAAGTTCCTTTACATACTGTCCTGGAACTGCCTCTGTTACTTCATCAGTGTAAGCTGACACTGACAATCATCTTTGGGGTAATTACAGGATTAGATAAGATCAGTGAAATAACAAAGAGAAAGCTCAGTGTATCTCACCTACATGAAAGTATAAAACAACAACCAGCTTGGTGCACCCAGACTGCTAGTTTACTAGATCCCTCCAAAGGCGATGGCCACCTTCCCTGCCTTGTAACCTCTACAGACCAGTCGATTCCATGTTAGAAACAACATTCGTCTTTTTTGTTTTCTTCATTCCATTTAAAAACCAAAACTGAACCCCAACCATGTGTAATCACAGCAAAGGAAAGATGAAGGGACACCAGCCCACGGGAGCATGTGGCTCTGGCAGGCCTTGCCCTTCTCCCCCATTCCCTCTGCCTTGCTAAAAACTGTTAGATTCCATTCCTAAAGCTAGCCACTTAATTAACATGCCCAATTGAAATTAAACACTTCGTCCTAAAGTGAGGTCTTCCCCTTTACCTTTATAAACCGCCATTTGCCCATATGCCATGTCGGTCTCCTCTCTATCCAGAGGCTGTCCTTTGTCCCTCCAGGACAAATATCCCTGACCCTTTCCCTTGTCCCCTTCCCCTTCTCCCCATCCTCTGTCTCCTTTACCACCACATCCTAGCCCATTCTAACCCAGACCTCCCCTTCTTCTACTCTTAACAATGACACCTGCAAGGTCCTTTGCTGCTGTTTTTCTGCCTGAGTCAGAAAGCTGCCACTTTAACTTTTCTTACCAGTTTAATAAAGGATCTCTTTGTAAAAACAAGTGTTTGGGTGTGGTTTTTGCCTAATCTGGGATCTGGAAGGGAGCCCCCACTGTGCGGAAGTCCCTTTCAGATGCAGAACTGAAGTGCTGTGGAACCTTACAGAGGGAAAGGAAACAGGTTGATGCTGAGACCTCCCTGTGCTAGGTCCTGCTGTCTGTCTGGGCTGGCACCAGCCACTTTGTCTCCCCAGCAGGTGTGGGCCTCCCTCCAGCATCTGTGCAAGTTCAAGGCCACACTTCCATGCGTGGAAGGGATGACTATTTCTACTGTACTTTGAGGTTTGAGATAAAATTTTCTATTTCTTTTGAAAGAATGCAAAAGTAAGTCTAGAATCAATTGGCATTTTCTATGAATTAACCTGTGTGCCTTCTGTGTGCCACACTTCTGATTTCTGAATAGATATCACTTGTTTTCCTCTAAGTGAATATGCACTGCCCTTAAGTGTCAGCATCCCAAATAACCACAATGAAAGGTTTCATTTGGGTTGGCTAAAGGATGATGCTTGTGAAAGAACTGATGCTATTTTTACTAGACACAGGTATTTTTAATGATACATTACAGTTGAGTGTCTTGGGTAAGTTTTCTAAATAATCTGTAATTATAAAGAATGTTCTAAATTATAAACACATGTAGATATTAAAATTTTGAATGTTACCTATTTAATGTCCTAAGAATTATTGTTATTAAATGGCTGAAGAATTAGCTGAGCACAGAGGGGCTGAGCTGGCATACTGAGTCAGCCAGGGAAACTGGCCATAGTCAGTGAGTAGCATGTGATTACTCAGGGTGATGTCTCAGGTCCTGGAAGGACAAACATCTGAGCACAACGTGTCCGTGTATTATCTTAAGAAATCCCACTTTGGAATGAGGGTTTATTCAGCATTTGTCTGGCAGCAATCAATGAAACAGTCTTTCTAGAGCCTGGCAAGTGATTTCACTGGGAGTTTAACTAAAAGAATATTCTTAATTTAAAGTAATGAGGTCTATAGCTAATTAGCATTTTTATGCAATTATCATCATTATCATACTAAATATATTGAAAGATAATGAATGTAATGACTTTAGGTCTAAAAGGATTGAAAGGTAGAAGACAGCCACTTATTTTAATATGTATTATATTTTATGAACAGATTCTTAGTGACACAAATTATAAATGCATTTTCTACTTCATAAAGTCCTTAGAGTAAGACTAAAGAAAGCAAAGTTCCCTGGGCCATTAGCTGAAGTCTCCTTAAGCTGTTAGACCACAGGACTCCAGTATCTGTCTCGGATAGCTTTTCATGAAGCATTTGAGCTAAATGAAAGCTAGATACATGTGTTGTCAGATACAGAAGTCAACAGACGTAATAGAAATATAACATATTCTTTGGATTCCAAAATGAGTTCAAAAATATTAAACATCACATAAATAATTTTTTATTGGTTACATGACCAAAAAGTAACATTTTGGGTATACCAGGTTTAAAATTTATGAAACTAACTCCACCGGTTCCTTTTCCTTCTCAACAAGGGTACTAGAAGCTGTTAAACAGTCAGGGATTCCCTGTGAGACAACAATACTTCCTGTGCAGTAGACATGGAAGATCACTGTCAGGCCCTTGCATAGTTTCAGTCCTGTGCTCTACCCACTGGAACAGCAGGCCAGCCAGAGGACCTCTTGTGTTCTGTGACTGGAGAAAAGGTTTAGCTTACTTAGAAGAGAAAAATATTTAATAAATCTGGTGGTTGAGAACAAGTGTTTTTCTTTTAATGTGTTTTGCCAATCTGTCTCCAGACTTGACTAATTGGCATTCACAGAAAACACATAACACCATTGTGTCTACTTCAAGATGCAATCAAACACTACTCTCATTTAAATCTCAAGACAACCCACTTGAAACATCTATTGTTGTTGTTGCTCTTGTGGTTTTCACACACAGCCCTGGACTTTTGTCCATCTCCAAGAGGCCTGAGGGAGGTAGACTCCCCTTCACTGTGGTGGCTCACCAAGGCTGTGGCATCAGGGACTCTAATGAGGTATAAAAGAGCCTCTCAGAGTGAAAACTTTTGGTTTCAATGTTTTCTAAAAATGTGGTCATGTTATGATTCTGGGGGCCTCTTGCAAAGTGTAGGTGGACTAACCTGATGAAACCCAATGGGCTGTGTGGGTTGTGGGGGCAGTTCTTGGCCTGCTTAGGTACAGCCACATTTTTTCTTGGCTCCCAGAGCAGACAGCATATAGAACTTTACAGGAACCCTTTCCCTAGATTTTAAATCTATGCTTCCTGTACTGATTTTTGTTTATTGGCAGTTCATTCATGCCTCGGAGGTCATTCCCCACTATTAGTGATAATGACTAGAAATTTGCCTTTATGGCCTAATCACTGGTGATCAGAGCACTGAATTTATCAGTCTTTTTGTTTTCTTCTCTGTTTTCCTATTTCCGAGTGCAAATTGATTAAGACAACATTTTATGCCTATGGCTATCAGAAATCAGGTCCCCTAAATCTTGACTGATCAGTTCTATAGTCTGCTCAGTTCCGAGGCTGGAGCCACAGGACGGATTCCGTGAACTCTGTGGGAAATCCGAGGGTCTCCTCTCTTGCCTGAGTGGGCAGTGCTTTCCGCCTACCGAGAGCACTGTGACCATCAAGTGAAGGAGGGCAGCTCTGACCGGTCCCATAATCAGGCCTGGCCACAGACGTAATGCTCTCAAAATTACAATTAGATCTAATTATTCTAGCGTCTAAAATACAGTAAGATTTTTCTTAACTTCCAATTTCACACAAGTAAGCTGAATCTTGGAGAGATGAGACCAATTAAAAACCTCGGTCTAACAAACGGATCACAATTTTCTGTCTTTACCTCTGGTTTATAAGTACAGAGTTGGTATTTTCTTAAAGTCAGTTTGGGGTTTGTTTCATTAACATATTAGTTGATCTAAAATTCAATATATACACCAGAGGGTCCTTTATGACTCATTTGGGGATACAGGTGTGTGTGTGTGTGTGTGTGTGTGTGTGTGTGTGCGCGCGCGCATGCACGCAGGGTTAGAGTTAGTAACACAGTGCCTGCTCAGCATGTGCTATCCCTAGCTCAAAAATAAGTATAGGAATTTAAGTAACTGGCTTCCTAACCCAATTCTACAAAGATGACCATATATTAAAAAAAAAAAATCAAAGCGAAGTGTGGTTGTGCACATCTGTAATCCCAGCACTTGGGAAGCTGAGAAGGAAGATCGCAGGTTGGACTCTTCCCTGGGGTACATGGCGTCCATTTTCTACTCACTGGCCTCTAGTCATTAAGGCGAACCCCAAATGTACTTGATTTTCCTTTAATTTATTTACACTCTGGAGTTAGAGACCACTAAGTTAAGGATGATACTTACAATTCGAACAAGCCACGATAGAGCTGAAGTTGCGGTTGAGTAATGTGTATTATAGTGGAAGGGAGGGCTTTGATCATCTTCCCAAGTCTCATAACGCTCTGCATAAAACACTGCTCTCTTGGGGTTCAAAGCACCAATTGGCTGTAAAAAGACAAAAGGAAATGTTCTGTTCCACACAGTAACAGTAAACATCCTAGATGTCCAGGTTTCATTCTGAAAGTACTTCAGCACTAATGGACTGCTCTGCATGGCATTTTCAATGAGTGGATTTCAATATTAATTATTAATCAGTGTACTCGATAAAAATATACAGGGACATGTGTAAAGTCTCCAGACTTGGCTATAACTTTAGAAAATTAGATTCCCAGGGTCATTCAGGTTTTTGTTATTTAAAATTTTTTTCTTATATTTTTTTTATCATATTCTTGAACCACTCCCAACACTTCCCAGATCCTTCCCATCTCCCTACCCATCCAATTTTATGTTCTTTCTTGATCTTGCTCAACAAACAAAACACAACAAAAATTAAAAACCAAAACAAGCAAGTAAACAAAAACCAGTAAGAAAAAATACCAAAACAAAATGAAAGTGATTCAATTTTAACTGTTCAGGTCAAATCAGTATTTTCATGATTCCTTTTTGTTCTCCCTGGCTCCTTAGCACACACGATAGACACTGAGCTTGGCAATAACTATTAAGACAGATTTCCATATTGATGTCTTTGCTGAGTTGTGGAACTTCCTTTGCATTGGCTTTCCTGTTTGCTAGGCTCAGTCTGTATGCTGTATGCTAAGGAGCCAAGGTCCTTCAGAGGAGGAAGCACAGTTGGAACACTGGTCCTGTCCTGCTGTTGCCCAACTGGAACACTGTGAAGGCAATAGAGACTCCATCTTAGGGTAGGGCCACCATCTTAGACCACCTGCTGTACTCAGTTCCAGAAAAGACCTCAGGAATGTGCCATGACAACTGAACGGATACAGAGCAGTATGCTCCTGCAGACATTCTGTCTGCAGTTTATGGCCCTTGAAGATATCTAGATAATCCTGCTGAGCGGTCCAGATAATCCTGTTCAGCGGGTTGTGGTTCCCCGCCAAAAGTCTAACCCAATGATTTCAAATGTGGTTTCACGCCCAAAGTTTAGACCAATAGTTTAAAAAAATTACCTTGCCCCACATCACTTCTACCCAAT
>CABHPH010142511.1:0-27266 GCA_902168325.1 Peromyscus nudipes
AGCAACAGCTGCCGAGTGCGCGGGGCTGCAGGGGAGAGGAGCTGGTAGTGGTGAGGAAGGGGCGGGTTTGTGTTTTCTTTCCGCGCAATGTGCTAAAATTGGACCATGGCAGTGATTTTATAGCTCCTTGGATACGATGAAAACCACTAAAAGGATTTCCTCTCTCCTCCCTTCCTTCGTCTTCAGTGCCTCATGTCACATCGTCGGCCAGCCTCAGAGTCACCATGTGGCCAAGGATGACTCTGATCCTCCTGCCTCCACCTCCTAAGGGCTGGGGATACAGGTGTGTGCCTTACCACATCCAGTTTTACAAGGTGTTGGGGATCGAACCCAGTGCTTTGCATAGGCCGGGCAAGCACTCGGCCTACTTTCAGCCACATGCTCAGCCTCGGGTGGTTCATTTCACATGGATGAACTACGTCTCCATAAAACTGCATGCACACACAGAGAGACACATGAAGGACAGAGGCTATGCTATTAGGCTATCCAGCTCTCCCTGGTTACTTAAGCTCTCTGAGCCTCAGTTTCCCCATCCATTATAGAAAACAACAACAATGGTATTGGACTGGCAGCTGCCAGGAAGAGGAGCTGTGATAAAAATTGCAACTCACAAAGGGCCCAGCAGATACATGGCTAGTGTGTTACAGTGCTACCCGCCCCTATACACGCACCTCTACCCTCCCTCCTCACTGTTCAAACCCTCTCTATACTTCAAGGCTGGTTCCCTCCAGACCTCTTCTGGGAATCATTCCAGAGCTTCCTTGTTGCTGGCCATTGCCTTCTGAGCCCTTGGACCTTTCACGGACTGTGGCAGCACTATCTCTTCTCCACAGAAGCCTGGCTCTCTTAGGTGGCCACGCATTTGCACACGGTTCCAGAATAAATACACAAGTACAATAATAATCCCATGTGCCAGCAATAAAATAAATGGATTTTTATTCCTTGCTGTTTGTCTTTTATGCGTCACTGGGAGTTGAACTGGGGGCCTTGGGCTGGCTAGGCAGGTGCTCTACCACTGTGCCATATTCCCAGTGGAAGAATGTGGCTTTTAAAGATCCTATTCCTAATAGCAAAAATAACACAAGGCACGTGGAAATGACCATATAATAATCTTTACTCCTCACATAATAACTGAAGCCCTTCTCAAGCCACCATCCCACGGAATCTCTACTTTTGTTCCCAGTCAGATGTCACCTGCTCCACGAAGCCTCTCGCTGCCCTAAGCAGCTGTTCCTCCAGCCAGAGTCTCACGCAATGCCACTGAGACCGCTTAATCCCAGGTTTTATTAACACCTTTATGTGTCTGTTTTCAGATATTTTTAGGTTTATATGTGCAGACAGACAGGATGTTCGTTGATAACAAGAAAAAATATTAAATGATGTTGCTTTTTAAAAAGAGATTTTATTTGACTTCTAAGGTATGCATATGTGTGTGTCTTTGTGTATGTACGTGCATGGATGTGCAGGTGCCCAAGGAGAGCAGTAGTAGGGGTCGGATCCACTGAAGCTGGAGTTACAGACGGTTGTGATCCATCCCACCCGGGTGTTGGTAACTGAACTCTGGTCCTCTGAATGAGCAGCAAGGGCTCTTAACCATTCACTGGGCCATTTTTCCAGTCTGTGTTGTCTTTTGTTTGTTAGTTTTCGAGACATGGTTTCTCTACGGAGCCCTGGCTGTCCTAGAACTCACTCTGTAGCCCAGGCTGACCTCAAAAGAGATCCACCTACCTCTGCCTCCCAAGTGCCGGGATTAAAGGTGTGCGCCTCCACTACCCAGCTCCATGATGCCTTTTTTTAGAGAAAAATTTCAATAGAATGTCTGCTTTGTTTTCTACCCAAATCCCATCTCTCACTGAGTAAACAGAATGATCTGAAAAATAATGCAGGGTAACAGTCACTTCAGAAGTCACACTGATTAAGAGAGGGCAAAGGACAAACGTCATGAATGGAAAATTTTAAGCCCAGAAGGTTTCACACAGAAGAAAACATGTCATAATTGAAAAATGCTAATGGAAGCCTCACAAACAAAATAGGGAAGGGAAGTGCTCATCAGCTCCTTCACTTAATAGCTTGGGGAAAACAAAAAAAGACTCACCTAAGATTTTTATCTTCACCAGAAAAATCAGAAATAATCAGAGACAATATTTATGTAACCTCTTAGATGAAGGTATCTTTTGAAACCTAGGGAGCATATTAAGACAGGGACAGGGACAAGGGGTGGGGCAGAAACTGCATAAAAGATAGACCATTGAATATTTAAAAAAAAAAAAAAAAAGGCCAGGTGGTGGTGGTGCACACCTTTAAATCCCAGCACTCAGGAGGCAGAAGCAGGTGGATCTTTGTGAGTTTGAGGCCAGTCTGGTCTACAGAGTGAGTTCCAGGCCAGCCAAGGCTATACAAAAAACTCTTGTCTCAGAAAAACAAAAGCAAACAAGAAAAATAAATCTTTTAAAGAAAATAAGGCAAACAATGGATTATGCAAGAGTCTATAAATAAGATAAAGAAAATGAGCCGGGCGGTGGTGATGCATGCCTTTAATCCCAGCACTCGGGAGGCAGAGTCAGGCGAATCCCTGTGAGTTCGAGGCCAACCTGGTCTACAGAGCGAAATCCAGGACAGGCACCAAAACTACACAGAGAAACCCTGTCTCAAAGGAAAAAAAAATAGAAAATGAAAATGCTTAAGACAATAGTATAAAGAGAAATTAAGACTAATCAATAAATAGAACATAAGACAGTTATAAAGGGAAAATACGAGTCATAAACAAATACACATGCCCTCACATGGATTGCAAGCTACTCTCCAGAACATTGTTGCTTTATAAATCTACTGAACAGCAGCAGCATGCTTTAAAAACATACCTTGCTATTATGATCGAGGGAAACGGTCTTCCTGGGTCTAATCTGCGATGCTTTGGGTAATGAGACTAATTACGTTTCATAGTCAATTAACCATCTTTACTTCCCCCGTGGAGCATCCTGTTCACATCTTTTGTTATTTTGTTCGGCGTGCTGGAGGGCTTTCACTGAAAGCCTGGTAAAGCTCCTTCATCGGGAACTGTCAACCCACGCCTGCTGGTAACTTACACATTTAATAGTTCATACTTTCCCAACGTCATAGTTCACACCACGCTTTCCAAATTTTATAGTTCACATTATAGAGGTTAGATATTTGTTGTCTCTTTTTCTTTTTTAGTTCAGGGCTGGCCTCTACCTCACTGTAGAGCTGAGCATGGTCTTGTATTTCTGATCCTCCTGCCTCTGCAGATGGGTGCCACCCTGCCTGGTTTTATGCTATGCCAGGGATGGAACCCAGGGTTTCATAGGTGCTAGGCAGGACTCTACCTACATCTCAAGCCCCAAGATCAGCAATTAAAAAAAAAATAAGATATTAACATTAAGCTGAATGTGAAGGTGTGTGCCTGTAATCTCAACTACTTGGGAGACCATTTGAGCCTAGCCATCAGGATAACACAGCAAGGTGGTGTCTCAAAAAAAAAAAAAATTCTACGTACACAACAGTTTCAACCAGATAAAAAGTATACAGGCTTGGGAAAGACAATCTGAAGAAAAATAACCAGAGTGCTAACAGCAATTATTTCAGAGTATTTGGTTGTTTGTTAACCATAAACAATCACGGTGCTTGATTTACATAAGTAAAATATTACTATTGTATTTATACAAAACAATCTGTCAAACGCAGGTATATACAGTAATGCTTTGAGGACAGAAAAATACATGATTACAAAATGAACTTTCATGGGGAAAAAAAAAACCTGGCAAATTTGAAGATAAACTAGGCAGTCACTGTCTCGTCAGTAAGACCAAACGAGGCAGGGGGTGAAGGCGGCGGAGAGGAGAGGCAGAAAAAAACAAGGCCTGCCTGAATCATCCTGGGGCAGTCTGGGTAATCACTGCGCTGCAGTGTCTGAAACTGGCGGTGTTTAGCCTCCATCCCGCCATCTAGGTGGCATTCTCAATTGGCGCAGACTTGAAAGCCTATTCAGGAAGACTTGAATGATTTGAATAAGAGCATCCAGGAAGATGAGATTCATGCTAAGGCAGACAGAATGACTTACAATGAGGCACTTTTATACAGTGCCACAGTGGAGTTATGGGAACTGCCCATTACCATATCCAAAAACATACACTGGTATATGCCACCAGAAAGAACAGAGCCATTTGATATGACTACAAAAATGGCACTCTCAGGGAAATTTGTTGATTGTGGAAACCAGGAGTGGAATTGATCGATTTTGGATCTGTCTTTGCTTGTGTAACTGTGTAACAGTTTCCTTTCAGGGAAGCTGCTTAAACTGGAAGGTAAAAAACTCAAAAGAGCTTCAGGAAGTCCCTGAAACCAACCAGATTCACAAAGCCCCTCCCTACCAGAGCAAGCAATAAAAGCTGAAAGTCCTTCTCAGGAAAAGCTCTGCTCAGCTACAAAGAAGACTCTCAGGCAAGCAAAGCCACAAGAAGACTGAGACCTGACCAGCTCCTTGGAGGAAGCAGAAACCAGCAGAGTGGCCTGGAAGAGGTGTAGACCAGAGTCACCCGGAAAGGACAACCTCCAACCTGCTGAGCTGTCTGCAGGCTATGCAGTGTGCTCCAAGTCTCCCAGCTTCTGTGAGTTGTCACCCATGGTAGGGTGGGCTGTGGCGGTATTGTGTTCCCCAAAATATTGTGCACCCTAATAAACTTATCTGGGGTCAGAGACAGGATAGCCACTAGATACAAAGTCTAGAAAATGGTGGCACTCACATCTTTAATCCTAGCACTCCAGAGGCAGAAATCCCTCTGGATCTCTGTGAGTTCAAGGCCACATTGGAAACGGCCAGGCATGGTGACTCACGCCTTTAATCCCAGAAATCGAGCCTTTAATCCCAGGGAGTGGTGGTAGAAAGCAGAAAGGTATATAAGGCATGAGGACCAGAAACTAGAAGCATTTGGCCTGGTTAAGCATTTGGCTGGTTAAGCTTTCAGGCTTTCGAGCAGCAGTTCAGCTGAGACCCATTCGGATATGAGGACACAGAGGCTTCCAGTCTGAGGAAACAGGATCAGCTGAGAAGTTGGCCAGGTGAGGTTAGCTGTGGCTTGTTCTGTCTCTCTGATCTTCCAGCATTCAGCCCAATAACTGGCCTCAGGTTTGATTTTATTAATAAGACCTGCTAAGATTCATGCTATAGTGAGCCTTGGTGATACATCTGTCTTTGAGTCATTTCTGTTCCCTATAGGTCACCCTCCAAACTACACTCCTGTGAGTCACCCCAGGAAAACTCATTGGTTCACCAAGTTGGACTCTGGGGGTATCTGTACTTTGATCTGTCATGAGTTCCCTATCTGGGGTGAGTAGACATGTGTTGTGTCTCCCCGGGGAAGGCATCTGTCACACAACAGCCAGTTTCTCACACCTTTGGTTAAGTCTAACCGTGATGTGCTTGTGGGTTTCTATCTGCTGATGCCACCATTATTACTGGCATTCTCCATCTGTTTGCAGGTCCAGGGTGCCTGTCTCTGTTGGGACAGGATTAGGGAGCCAGGGCACCAAAGGAGAAGGACCATCCAGGAATGAGGTCCTGGGATCACTTTGACATGCCATTCTATAGACAGGAAGCCAGGCTTGGGCACTGGGTGCTGGTGGCAAACAGAGCTGTTGGGCCTCAGAAACAGGGCACCAGGGCCAGCAAGATGGCCCAGTGGGTAAAGGAGATTGCGATACAAGCATGATGGCCTGAATTTGAGTCTGGAACCTATGCAAGGGCAGAAAGAAAGAACTGTCTCTTACCAAATTGCCCTAAGATCGCCACCTGGGTTCTGTGGAACAGTCTTCTATCTGAAGCAAGTGTTTATAAATATGTCTATAAACATTAAACTTTACAAAATTGTTTTTTGAAACGGGGTCTCATGTATCCCAGGATGACCTTCAGCTTGCTATGTGACTGAAGTTGGCCTTGAACTCCCTAAGCTCTTGCCTCTATCTTCCAAGTGCAAGGATTACAGGCACATAACACAGTGCCCAGTGTGTAGAGGGGGTTCCACTTCTGTATCATTTGACAGATTTTTTTAAAGATTTATTTATTTATTTATTTATTTATTTATGTATGTATGTATACAGCGTTCTGCCTGCATGTACACCTGCAGGCCAGAAGAGGGCACCAGATCTCATTACAGATGGTTGTGAGCCACCATGTGGTTGCTGGGAATTGAACTGGGGACCTCTGGAAGAGCAGTCAGTGCTCTTACCCTCCGAGCCATCTCTCCAGCCCCCAGATTTTTTTTTAATGTAACTTGGTAATTTGTTAATGGCTTAGTCACTGTTCTGTTGCTGTGAAGAGACACCATGACCAAGACAACTCTTATAAATAAAAGAAAGCATTTAACTGGGGGCTTGTTCACAGTTTCAGAGGTTTAGTCCAGTCTCATCATGGCAGGGAGCACGGCAGCTTGCAGGCAGGCACTAGAGTAGTAGCTGAGACTACATCCTGATCCACAGGCAGAGAGAGAACCTGGGCCTGGCCTGGGGTTTTGAAACCTCAAAGCCCATCCCAAGTGACAAACTTCTTCCAACAAGGCCACACCTCCTAATCCTTCTAATCCTTTCAAATAGTGCCTCTCCCCGGTGACAAAGCATTTAAATACATGAGCCTATGGGAGCCATTTTTATTCAAACCACCACACTTACCATATCGTAATATTGTGTGTGTATGTGATATATATGTGCACGTGGGTGAGTGTGCACGTGTAGAGGCCAGAGATCAATGCTGGGTGTCTTCCTCAACCCCTCTTCACCTTATTTTTTGAGACAGGGCCTCTCAGTGAATCTCAGTGGTCACTGTTTTGGACAGAATGGCTAGCCAGCGAGCCCCAGCAATCTGCCTATCTCTACCTTCCACACCAGGGTTACTGACCCATAACTATGTCTGGCTTTTATGTGAGTGCTGGAAATCGAAGTTTGCACAGCAAACTTTGACCTGCTGAGCATCTCCCCACCCCATAATCTTTCTCTTTTTAATGAAATTTAAAGTAAAAAGGATAAAAAGAACGGAGAAAAGCAGACCCACAACAGATAGGAATAAAACAGCAGGATCCAGGCAGCAGCCGTGAGGCAGGGTTTTCAGTGTCTGGCACCGGTGAAGGACTGTACAATTGTAGGGCCCTGGCTCCCCAATTTGGGTAGCTGTTGCCTTGCTTGCCGACCTTGACCAGATGTCCTCCCTATGCTGATTCCCTGCCGGTTTCCTTCTTCCTGAACACTCACCGGAGGTTCTTTGTGTATCCTGCATTTGGTGTAAACAGCTTAGATGCAAGAATGTAGAACATTGGGTAGCGAACTTCTGCCCTCCGGGGTTCTCGCATTGTGCTGTAAGCCTGTATTTGAGGTTTCCTCCCTCTTTCAATAAATGGCTTTCGGCATTCTGCTGGGGCGAATGACCCGCAGTCTTTTGTCTCTATTTTTTAATCCACAGCCCCTCGCTTGGACATGGTGAATGGGTAGTGGTAGCGCGGGCGCTACCGCAACATACAATGGGCCATTGATCCCCAAAGTGAGGGAAATGATCACAATCAAAGAAGAGACATAAAGCCATTCAAGTTATTTCCAAGGCTCTTCAAAGCTCCCTGTCACCCTGTGCAGATCAGCCCAGAAATGGCCAGCCCACATCCCGCTCCTCATGCCTGTACATTCCCAGAACATTCTACTGTGCAGCTATTCCCTCCACATTGAAACACTTCCTCCTGGAGGAAGGGAGCAGGCTGGTAAGACTCAGCAAAGTCAAGAAACCTGAGGTTCAAATGCTCACATGAATAAGCTTGTCGAGATGGCTCAGCAGGTAAAAGGATTTGCTGCCATGTCTGACAACCTAGTTTGATCCTGAGTTTGACCTGGTGGAAGGAGAGAATCAGTCCCTGCATGTTGTCCCGGTCTCCATACATATGCTGTGGCACACATGCACCTACACACATACACACATACACACACACACACACATACACACACACACAAATGAACGAATGTTCATTCACTGGGTGGTAGTAGCACACACCTTCAATCCCAGCACTTGGGAGGAAGAGGCAGGCAGATCTCTGAGTTCAAGGCCAGCCTGGTCTACAGAGTAAGTTCCAAGACAGCCAGGACTATACAGAGATACCCCGTCTTGAAAACAAACAAATAAAAAAGGTAATTTTAAAAAAAAGTGTAATTTTTTTAAAGGACGCTCAAAAAGTGACAAGATTCACAAAGGTCCTCTCCAAGGTTATATAAGCAGTAAAAGCTCCGGGGAGAAGAGACTTCAGTGGAGATGCCTGCAAGCTGGGCACAAGTATGCTGGTTGGGAAGGATGCAGGTTTAGGATGCAGTTCTCTTCTGTGGCATCACCCGTGCTGGGGTGGGCATTCTGGAGACACAGCTGCCTTTGCGTCATCCACGCTCCTGCAAGCCATCCCGATAACACTCACGATTTCACGAAGGTGGCCTTGAGCGAAACCATTCCTTTGATCTCCAGTCAGCGTCCTTTCTGGGGTGAGCAGACACTTCTTTCATGTCTCCCCAGAGAAAGTCACCGGGTAGACCCCAACATCTCACCACTGTTATGGTCGATCTTGACCGTCACCTGATGGGCTTGCTAGGTGCCTAGAACTAGTAAACACACCTGAGTGCATCATATCCGACGCATTGGCGGAGATCCCAGAGAGGATCAATTTGGGGAAGACATGTTCCGATGTGGGCAGCTCTAGCCCAGGGCTGGATGCGTGGACGGAATCAAAGGGAAAGGAGAAAGCTACTAGCTCAGCTGGCAGTCCTCCCCTCTCCCTGTTCCCAGAATCAGCGGCTCTGCCATGTCTCCGCCACCAGGATGCTCTGAAGCCATCACCCAAATAAGTCAGTCCTCCATGTACTTATTTATGTCGGGTATTTTCTCACTGAAAATGATACGAGGGCCCCGGTTGTGATCAGCATTAGTTATTAAGTGGCGCAATGTTATTCGTTCAGCGGCACTGTTTACCGAGCGAGAAAAGCCACGGGGCACAACGAAACCCACTGTAAGAGTTTGTTGCCGGGCGTTGGTGGTGCATGCCTTTAATCCCAGCACTTGGGAGGCAGAGCCAGGAGGATCTCTGTGAGTTCGAGGCCAGCCTGGGCTACCAAGTGAGCTCCAGGAAAGGCGCAAAGCTACACAGAGAAACCCTGTCTCAAAAAACAAACAAACAAACAAAAAAAAAAGACTTTGTTAAGGGAAGGGAACAGAGGGCATGTGCTTAGGCCTATGGAAGATCGTGCAGGGAGAGAGAGGAGGGATAGATAGAACCTGCTTTTTTTTATAGGTTCCTCCTGCACTCGCGCATATGGGCTTATGTAGCTACGCCACACACGCGCATAGATTACGTGATCACACAGCGCGCAAAATATGTGATCATGCAGAGCATGGATTACGTAGGACATAAGGCCCTGGGATGATGAAGCCTCTTGCTTGGCTACTGGACAGCGCATGTGCAGTCATGTAGCTGGGAGAGTGGCCAGGAATTCCAACAATCAGAGCTGGCAATCAGGCACAGATTTGGAAAGAGGTAGGGGATGCACATGGGTGCTGGGGTAGAGATGAGGGTGTCTACCCACCTTCTTCAATTCATTTTCTCCACTTCTGCTACAACATCAAAAGGAGTAAGCAGCAGCCATAAATGAGAATTCACTCCAGTTTGGGCCACTGATCCAAGGATTTGATTTTCATTTTTTCACATCCTTTGCAAAAGGCCAGCCAGTCACAGCCCACCTGAGCCTATCAGTCCTTGGGCACAGTCTTTTTGAGAGACCTGTTCCTGTTTTCAAACAACTGGCCGGCTCTGGCTCTCAGCCAGGAGGCTCACACCAGCTCTCCAGCTTCCTGATGGCAACCAGCTGGTGACTCACGCTTAGCTGGCAACCCAAGGCCACTGAGAGCTTGTGTCTCTTTCACTCTATTCTCTCTCAGTCAGCCAGCGCCCCACAGTCTGGGGGAGCTCAAAGCTGTCACTATTCACTGGCAAAGCAGCTCCCTGTCAGCGGCCGCAGCCCCCCGGAGAGCTTCCTCTTCACCTTCTAGCTGTCACTCCCACACAGAAGAAATCCTCCTTGTTTCCTTTTGTTGTGGGTCCATTAATTCTCCGGGGGGGGGGGGGGGCAAGACAATTAACCAACAGGAAGGGAAGGAAATTCTCTCTCACTCCACTCTTCCAGCCTGCTTTAAGCCACAAAGTCTCTGAAGCTTCCTGTGGCCCAACTGACAGAAGTCACTGGGCCACCCATCCTGACCCTGCAAGAACGCCCAGGGCCCGGGATGGCACCCAACACCTGCTTCTCTCATCGACCCTCCATTGGCCATTGAGGCTCATCTAAGTGCCAGGCCCTCATCTAGTGGCATCATATCTTGTCCCCGCCCTGTGATTTTGTTACCATTGTCCCCAGGGACTCCATCTGTTCCATGCATCCTATAACCCCAAACTGCCTACCAGAGGCGTAGGGTACCTAGTCAGAGCACTCTGGCTGCCAATGACAGCAGAGGTCACGGAGTATTCCTTCAATAGGTCCACTGGACCCGAGGCAAACACGCCTCATTACAGCTGTATGACCAGCCACTACCAGCACAGAGCATCATCCCTACTGAGGGAAGAAGCCATGTTCTCAGGACAAGAACGTGAATATCCAGGTACTCAGCCATCCTGGAACAAACCTCTACCTTGTCCGGTCCATGAGAAGCAATATTCTGGGAGTTTATAATTTTAGGGATGGTGACTGTATGGCCGTAAGTAATTTCACGTTATTTCTTCACATATGCCAACCCCCTCCACAGGAGGAAACCACTACTGAGTGACTTTTTCCAGGGCTAGGGAGTAGCTTGGTGGGAGAGTGTTTGCCTCACATGGTTCAATCGCCGGGACCCCCCCCCCACACACACACACACAAACACATGAATGTCTCGTTCACTGTCCTCTGTTCCTTAGCTTGGGGACAGGTGCTGAGCTAGGAGTTGGGGGTAGGGGATCTGGACTCAGGTTAGGCAGACAAAGTCTCTATTCATTTTCTTTTTTAAAGATTTTAGTACATTTATTTGTAGTTTTGTTTTGTTTTTTGTTTTTTGTTTTTTTGTTTTGTTTTTGAAACAGGGTCTCTCCATGTACCTCTGGCTGGCCTGCAACTCCCTATGTACACCAGGCTGGCCTCAAACTCACAGAAAACTACCTGCCTCGGGCCATCCACACTCTGCTCAAGTGCTGGGATTAAAAATAAAGGCCACCATGCCTGGCTTATTACATTTATATTTGAGGGGAGTTGGGTACCTGTGTGGAGGTCAAAGGTTAATTTGTGGGAGTTGGTTCTTTTGTTCCACCACAGGGGTTCTGGGGGCCAAACTTAGGTCCATCAGGCTTAATGCCTTTACCAGCTAAGCCACCTTGCTGGCCCAGTAAGTCTGCATTCCAAGCCGCTCTGCTATATCACCTGCTTCGGTCAAGGCTACGCCCAGACACCCACCTCTAGGTCAGGCAGACAGAAAGGAATTAATTTCCCAATTCCCATTGGGAAACTGCAGCTGTGGCTACCAATTCCTGGAGGCTTCTCCAGTTCAAAGCATATGATCCCAAGGCTCAGCACGTCTGAGGAAAGGCCCGCAGGCTTCCCCGGCTTTCTGCTCTCCTGGAGTTTTTCTGAAGTCTTAATTTAGAGGCTGAGCACACTCTATGCTGACCACGGTTTTGTGAGGAATTAAAGGTCCCCATAAGCTAAGCCAAATTGAATGTTGGGTCTTTGGTTATGGGAACGCATGGCATTGCTTCCAAAAGATATGACCAGGATGTGGATGGTCATCAGGTACAATTAAGAAAAAGTTAAAGGGTCTTCAACCATGAGAGGGCCAATGTAGGCTGCAGATAGAATGGCATCCTCAGGAGGGGTTTCTAATGCTGGGGAATGTAGCTCAGTGGTAGAGTACATGATCAGCATGCACGAAGTACTAGTTTAATTTCCAGCAGCAGAAAGAAAGAAGAAACCCTGCAAACATTGAGTTAAGAGTGCTCTGGTAATACCTTTGGCTGAGGAGATGGCTCACCCGGTAAAGGCACCAGCCACCAGAGCGAATGACTCAAGTTCAATCCCCAGGACCCACATGTTGGAAAGGGAGAGTTGTCTTCTGGCTTTCATATGCACAATGTAGCATGTGCACCCCCCTCCAACACAAAATTAATAAATAAAAATGTAATTTGAAGTTTTTAGAAAAGAAGAGGATCCCATGCTCCAGGGGGCCTCAAATGAGACAGGATGGGTTAAGAGTTCACCGGGTCATAAAGGAAGTGAGGAAGGACAAATCCTGTAATATAAGGCCCAGGCCAAGGTCAGCAGAGAGGGTTCCTCTAGCAGATGGGGGCTGAGTTGCTGAGCTCAAAGGTCCCGTTCAACCCAGTGAGACATGTGCTGCTGCTAGCATTGAGCACTTGTGCTGTGATGGATGAGCTCAGTTCCCATAACCATCTGTGAATTTCCCTCAATGGGAAGATTAGGGCTGGGTTGCCAGGTAGATCATCCACTATCACTCCGGTAAGACAAAGGGGCTAATAAATCAGCATGGAGATTCCAGACCAGAGATTTGAGCAGGGTAACTAACAGAGCTGTTTGCTCAAGACTTCCCCAATATTACTATGGAGGGTCCTGTATCCCCTCACACTGGGATGCTCAGTCACCCTAAATTCAGGCTAATTGATGGAGACTGGTTCAGAGAGAAGGCAAGGCAACCTAGGAGGAGAACGGCATGACCCAAGGCTCTGAGGACTCTCTCCAAGAGACCTTCACCTTCTGGGTCAGCCTTCTCTGGTTCCCCAGGCTTCACCTTACCCCATAAATGCCCAGAGATGAAGGAGCCCTGTTCAAATCCTGAGCTACCTGGTGGCACTTATCCACAGATCTCTACCAAGGAGCCGGGGAGGCAGGTAGGTCATGAACCACCAGGGTCAACCCTGGGCCCCTCCATCAGTACTGGAGCACACCTGGACTTCAGTGCTCTTCCCCGGCACTCCCAGCTGCTCCAACCTGAGCTTCAAGAGAGAAGCAGGTCCTTGTAAGACCGTACTGGTGAACATCGGGCATAATTATCCATGTAATTACATGTACTGCAAGAAGGCTGAAACGCACACCCCAAACCTCTAATCAAAACAGTACTTAGTGTTAATAAAGGAGCCTTCTATTCCAAAGGCCCCGGTGCTTTATGAAAGGCTAGCCAACATATTCATTCCAGTGAGCACCTGCTGATACATAACGGTGGCCAGAAACAGGTCCCAATAAACAAAGTCCAAGAAGCAGGCAGAGTGGCCAGCTACAAGTCGGGTGTGCGGGGCTGGAGAGATCATGGCTCAGTGGTTAGGAGCACTGACTGCTCTTCCAGAGGACCCTGGTTCAAGTCCCAGAACCCACATGGCAGCTCACAACTGTCTGCAATTCCAGTTCCAGGGGACCCAACACCCATGGCAAAACACAGACACACATAAAATAAAAAAGTCGCGTGTACTGAGCAGAGCATGCACTGGGAAAGACAGCTGAGTTGGTAGACTGCTTGCCTAAAATGCAGGAAGCCCTGGGGTTCAATCCCCAGCATGCATAAACTGGGTGTAGTGGTGCACAATTCCAGCTCTCAGTAGGCAGAGGCAGGAAAAGCAGAGGTTCAAGGTCATCATCAGCTACATACTGAATATGAATCCCACCTGGGCCACATGAGACCCTGTCTCAAAAAACAGGAAAAAAGACAGTGATTCTCAACAAGGGGCAAGAAGAGAGGCCTGACTCCTGAAAGTTGTCCTCTCTGACCTCCACACCACACCAATACATTTTTTTTTTTTTAACTAAAAAAAAAATAAAAAATTAAAAAAGAACCCATTTTCAGAGTTGCAGCTGTTTCAGAGTTCAGGGCTGGGGTGGGGGTGGAAAGCACAGAGGGTGTTTAGAGCAGAGAACACACTGCCTGGTGTTGCCATGGTGGGTGCACGCCATCACACATTCGCTCAAACCTAGAGAATGCACAGTTTCTCGAGTGAACCACAGGAGACATAAAGATGCCGTGGGATGCAGGGTCAGCAGTTAACCACGTAACAGCTGTGATGGATAAGGCGACCTGCTTGAAGGATTTCCACTCACCTAGGAGAAAAAGCTCTGGGCGAGTCTGTGAGAGCGTCTGTAGACTAGGTTAAGTAAGGTGGGAAGGCCCACCCTTAACCAAGGCCTGGGGTCCTGGGCTGAATAAAGGGAGGAAAGCAAGCTTTGGACCAGTGTTCCTCTCTTTCTGCTTCTTGGCTGTGGATACAATGTGATCAGCAGCCTCAAGCTCATACTGCCATGATGGACTGTATCCTCAGAACGTGACTAAGGAAAACCTCTCTTCTTGAGCACTTCTGGTAGGTATTTCTCACAGCAATAAGAAAGGTAACCGACCAATGGACCACGCTGGCTGGTGATGTGAATCAGGAAGGAGGCTGAGGGGAGAAGGGTTTGTGGAAACTCCAATTCCTCCTCCATTTTGCTACAAACTGAAAAACTGCACTTTAAATTAAACCAATGTAATCATGTCCGAGCTTGCTGTTCAGTGGCCTTGAGTAAGGGCATGTGCTGGGTAATCAATCTCTAGAATGCTTGTATCTTGCAAAACTGAAGCTACGTACTTATTAGACACCTGCCCCCTACCCTTCCACCTGCTGCTAGCTCCCTGGAAAATGAGAAACTCAGAAACTTTTCTCCAGGCAGAAGCATTGCCATGGTTCCTGAGGCTCCTCTCAACCAGGCAGAAGCCGCCCAGCCCTGACTTTGGCTCCTCTCCTGCAGGGCTCTGTCTAACACTAACTGCTGCCATGGATCACTGAAGCTGAAAGCCACGCTGTGCTATGGGCCTGTTATCACCACAGTCACCACCAGCTCCACTCTGTCAGAACAGCAGTGTGCTTACTTATCCCTAAACAGAAGAGGAAATGCTTGCTCAAGTCACATGATTTATTAAACAAACAAACAAACAAAATTCACAGGTCATCCAGATGGCTCATCAAGTTAAGGGGCCTGCTGCCAAGCCCGATGATGTGAGTTCGATCCCTAAGACTTACATGGCAGAAGAAAAGAACTGACTTGTCCTCCGACCTACACAGGGCAGGGTCGCTGCAGGCAGGGTCGCTGTAGGGCAGGGTCACTGCAGCATTGCACTCATGCACAGACAGGGAAGCCACAGGACAGTGGTTGAGGCCTGTGAGTCTGTATTTCTACCAAGCAGGTCCAAGGACTGTGGCAAGAACCAAGTTTCAAAGTGGGGTCCCCAGACCCATGCTGTCACTCCAGAACTTGTTAGCAGGGCAAATTCCCAGGCCCCTCTCCAGGCCTACAGGGGATGGAGCCCAGGCATCTGTGCTTTCAGTGACCCCAAGGGGTGTCTGGTGCCCAGTTTGAGAATCACAGAGAACAGGTCTCCTTCCAGCTGTGGTGACTTTACCCTGGCAGATGCTAAGAGCATGGTTAGACTGATGCCTTTTTGGGTTTTTTTTGGGGGGGTGAGACAGGGTTTAGCTGAGGCTGATCTTGAACTTCTGACCTTCCTGCCTCTGGTGCTAGGGTTCAGGAGTATACCACCATACTCGTTCTATGCAGTGCTGGAGATCAAACTCAAGACCTTGTACATGCTAGGCCTGCACGCTCCCACCCAAGCAGCATCCCCTGGAAAAGACACCAGAGTGTTGGCTCCTCCTTGCTGGTGGATGGACTTTGGTTTTAGTCATGGAAATTTTTGGTCTCATGTGAGCCCTTACACCAAGACAGAGACACCATCTCCTTGTTCTTTTCTCCTAATGTGTTTGTGTTTCTACCTCTCAAGGAGCCATGCATGGCCCCTAGCGTGAACTTGGCGGCCCTGAACTTGTCACTCAGGAGGCCTATGCCTTCCTGCTGGTGTCTCTACTGTTGGCCATGGAGCTTCAGAGATCTCCTTGAGTCTTGGTATCTCATTTATAAAAGGGGTCTGGATGTGTGTGCACATGGGCCAGAGAACGTACCACATCCATGTATGGAGATGGCTCAGCTATTGCTCTTGCAGAGGACCCAGATTTGGTTCCCAGCATCCACATGGCACTTTACAACCATCTGTAATTCCAGTTCCAATGGACCCAGCTCTCTTCTGACCTCCAAGAGCACTAGGCATGCAAATGGTACACATACATACATGCAGGCAAGACACTCATACATAAAATAAAATAAAAATAATAAACCTAACCTAAAAAAAAGTAAGTAACACTAATAGCATCGTCTTGGGGAAGGTGTTTCCTCCAGTGCCAAGAAGGCTGGGTTGGCGGAAGGTGCTGTCAGTGAAGGTGTGGTTGGAATCTCCACTCCCTGCAGGGCAAAGTTCAGAGCATCACTGTGGAACAGTCATCAGCCCAGAGTTGTATTGATGCCCTTTGTAGGACACGCGCTAGGCACAGGCTTCCTGAATCTCATGAGTGCTTTCTCACCAACTGTGATGCTTCCAAAGAAAATGGCCCCCAAAGGGAGTGGCAGTATTAGGAGGTGTGGTTTTGTTGGAGTAGGTGTGGCCTTGTAGGAGGAAGTGTGCCATTATGGGGGTGGGCTTTGGGATCTCCTGTGCTCAAGAAGACAGTGCACTTGTGTGGTAGAGCCTGTGGATCAAGATGTGGAACTCTCAACTCCTTCTCCAGCACTAGGTCTGCCTGCATGCTGTCATGTCCTACCATGATAATAATGGACTAAACTTCTGAAACTGTAAAGCACCCGAATAAAATATTTTCCTTTGTAAGAGTTGCCATGGTCATGGTGTTGCTTCATAGCAATAGAAACCCTAACTAAGAGAGAAGTTGGGACCAGAGACTGGGGTATTGCTATGATAGGCCTAGCCATGCTTTTATTTGAAGGAATATGGACCTTGGGGCTGTGGATTAGAAAAGCAGTTGGACACTTTAAGTGCTGCTTAATGGGCCATCCTAGTAGGAGCATGGAAAACAGTGGTGCTGAGTGTGATTTGATGAACTGTGGGGGCCTGACTCAAGAGGTTTCAGAAGAGAAGAATTTTAGTATATTACCTAGAGATAGTTCTTGTGATATTTTGGTGAAGAATGTGGCTGCTTTTTGCCCTTGTCCCAAAAGTCTGCCTGAGGCTAATGTAAAGAGTTTTGGATTAACTGCATTGGCTAAGGAAATCTCAAACAGCCTCTGTTGTGTAGTTACTAGTATGAACTCTAATGAAGATTTATAATGAAAAAGAGCAAGCTGAGCAAGGAAAAATACAAAATGTGTAATATGCAGAGAAAAGGAGCACCAAGAGGTAGAATGGAGGTAAGTCCTGTGTTCAAGGAGATAAACAGATTAAGAAATGGACTAAAGGGAGTAGTGACCTCAGGGCAAGACCCCACTCAGCTAAAATCCAATTTGTGAAAAGGAGTTAATGAACAGCTTAGAGCTGGGTGTGGTGGTGCACGCCCTTAATCACAACACTTAAGAGGCAGAGGAAGTCGGATCTCTAAGTTCAAGGCCAGTTGGTCTACAGACCAAGTTCCAGAACAGCCAAGCTTAGGAAGTAAAGGAAACCATGGACAACAGACAGCTGGTGAAGATGTAATTGAATGAGGGAGCCATGTTTCAGCCCCAGTAAGCATCAGAACTTGGCAGCTTCAGCCACATGGTTCTGGCTTTAAAGATAGAAGAGAGGGGCTATGGGATTTGCCTCTGCAACAAAGGAAAGCTGCTGAGGCCAGGCATGTGTCAGGGGTGTCCCTGAACATTGCATGAAACTGTGATGCTGAAGCTTAGATTGCCTTGGAGACCCCAAGATGTGGAGATGCCAGAGCTGTGGGATACCTGTCAAGGAAACTGCTAACAGGAAGTGGAACCTGCCCAAGAGAAAGAAGTGTGTTGCAATCAACAAAGCTGAAAGGAGTTTGGAAATCTGAAGAGCGTTTTGACATCAGACATAGTGATACAGAGTGTGGAGTTTGCCCAGCTGGTTTTCAGTCTTGCTTTGGTCCAGTATTTTTCCTCACTATGCTCCTTTCTCTATGTTTTGGAATGGTAATGTATATCCTGTGCTATTATATGTTGGAAGTATGTGATCCGCTTTTTTATTTTGATTTTATATGGGATTACTGTTAAAAAAAATTGCATGAATCTCAGGAGAGACTTTAACTTTAGACTTTTAAATAAGTTTGAGACTGTTATAGACTATGGGGATTACAAAGTTGGACTGGGAGCCATGGAGTAGAATGTGGTGGTTTGAAAGAAAAGGGCCCCCAAAGGGAGCGGTACCATTAAAGGGTGTGGCTTTTTTGGAATAGGTGTGGCGTTGTAGGAGGAAGTGTGCTATTGTGGGAGTGGGCTTTGAGGTCTCCTTTGCAAGTTATGCCCGGTGTGGGACAGTTCACTTCCTATTGCTTGCAGATCAAGATGTAGAACTCTCAGCTCCTTCTCCAGCACCATGCCAGCCTGCATATCACCATGTCCTACCATGATGATAATGGACTAAACTTCTGAAACTGTAAGTCACCCCAATTAAATATTTTCTTTTATAAGAGTTGCCATGGTTATGGTGTCTCTTCACAGCAATAGAAATCCTATCTAAGGCACCAAGCAATGCAAAGCTCCTTCCTCACTAGGAAGCAAGGTGACTGCTGGTGTCTGTCTCAAAGGCTGACGCTTGGCAGTGGATCCAGACAAAGGGCTTCATGCCCATCAGGATGTTGTCTGCAGACAGCAGCAAAGACAGAGGCCCAAGAAGGAAGATCTCCTCAGGTCCAAATCAAAGCTTTTCTGGGGCCAACTCTTTCTGGCTGTGGCACCTGGGACAGAATTTTAACTATCTCAAACACCTCTTCAATACCTTGAGGACACGAGCCATACAAAAACCTGTCTGTGAATGTCCACGGCTGAACCATTCACAACAGCCTAAAAGTGGAAAGCACCCAAGTGCCCAGCCATGGAGGAACAGAGAAAAGAATTATGGTATATCCATGCAATGGAAAAATATTCATCCATAAAAATGGACAGAATTCCAACGCAGGCTACAATGTGGATGAACCTTGAAAATATTTTAAGAGATGAAAGAAGCCAGTCACAAAAGAATAAACAATACATGGTCCCATATACATGAAATGTCCAGAAAAGGCCAGTCTCTGGAGACAGAAAGCAGATTAGTGGTGAGCGGAAGATAGGGCAGAGACATGTGGGCCTGCAGCTAATGGGTAAAAAGCTCATACTTAGGGTAATGAAAATGTTTTGGAATTAGACAGTGGTAATAGCTTTACAATCTTGTAATTATACTAAAAACCACCAATTTATGGGCATGGGAAGAAATGTATTTGACAGAAGGTGTTTGGCACAGTGCCTTCCAGGCAGTCTGCATGCAATAAGTAGGATTCACTGCTATGAAATGAAGAGATGCAGGTGTGTGTGCATGTACACATGTGTGTGTGTGTGTGTACATGTGTGTATTGGTGGTGGTCTTCATTTGTTTGTTGGTTTGGTTTCTTTTTTCTTTCCTTTTATTTCTTTTTCTTGCCTGTATAGTGTATGCATGCATGTGTGAATATGTGCTCATATGTGTATGGGTATATATGTGTGTGTGCATGCTCATATGTGTATGGGTATATATGTGTGTGTGCATGCTCATATATGTATGGGTGTATGTGTGTGTGCGGAAAAGTGGAAGTTCAAAGTTGGAATTATGTGTCTTCCTCCTATGTTGTTCTCTACTTTATCTCCCGAGGCAGGGTCTCCAGCTGACCTGGGAGCTCACCAATTCTGGCTAGTCTAAGATAGCTAGTTCACCCCGGAGAACACGTCTCCCCCTCTCCACCCCACCCCCATACAGTCTCCTTCTCTTGAGCGCTAGGATTAAAGTGGCCACATGTGCTCAACATTAAACGGGTTCTGGGGATCTGAGCAAGCCACTGAGTCATCTTCCCGCCCCCTTTTGTTTTTCAAACAGGGTCTCTTGTAAGATAGCTCAGGCAGGCCTCCATCTTCATCCTCCTGCCTCCACTTCCTGGGTGCTAAAGTGGGGAGGGTATGCCTTCCTCAGTTGTTCTCTACCTTATATTTTGAAGCAGAGTCTCTCCCTGAACCTGGTGCTCACTAATTCAGCTAGGCTGGCTGGCCAGTGTGCTCAGGCATCTGCCTGTCTCTGCCTCCCTAACAGTAGGGTTACAAGCCAACTACCACCACACCCAGCATTTTAGTAGAGTTCTGGGCATTGAACTTGGGTCCCCACGCCTACATAGCAGACCCTTTACCCACTGAGCCATCTCCCCAGGCCCTGAGATATGGGACTTTTGGAGAAAAAAAAAAATCCTTATTCCTTGCTGGAAGTAATCATCCTGAGTGAAGTAACTCAGGCCTAGAAAGACAAACATAATGTGTTTTCTTTCGTATGTGATATTAGCTTATAAATTTTAGATATTGGGCTGGAGAGATGGCTCAGCAGTTAAGAGCACTAGCTGTTTTTCCAGAGGTCCTGAGTTCAACTCCCAGCATCCACATGGCAGCTTACAACCATCTATAACTGTAGCCCCATGGGATAGGATACCCTCTTCTGATGTGTGGACAGACATGTAGATAATACATCCATCTACATAAAATACAAAAATAATAAGTGTGTGTGTGACTGTGATGTTTATTCCTGGTTGTCAACTTAACTATATCTGGAATGAACTATAATCCAGAAATGGAAGGCACACTTGAGATCCAGATCTTAAGGCAGGAAGACAGCATGCCTTTGCTCTGGATCTTGAGGCAGAAAGGCACACCTTTAATCTGGGCCAGACCTTCTGCTGGAAGCCTACATGAGGACAATGGAAGAAGGAAGGGCGTGTTCTTCGCCTGCTTGCCCTCACCTCAGCACATTCATTTCCTTCTTTGAGATCCCAGCAGACCAGGTGAGACACCCAGCCTCGTGGGACTGAGCAGCTACTAGATTCTTGGACTTTCCATTCATAACTAGCCATTGTTGGACTGCAGCCTGTAAGTCATTCCAACAAATTCATACATACACACACACACACACACACACACACACACACACACACACACACGCATGAGAGAGAGATTCATCCCATAAATTCTGTACCTCTTGAGAACCTTGACTAATACAGATTTTGGTACCAGAGTGGTTCTAGAGAAACAGAAATATGAGGATGAATCTTTTAAGTAACTAGGATAGGCTTCTTAATTTGCCTGCATCTTCAAATTCACCAGCACCTTCAGCTACTGAAATCTCTCCAGTCATTCTCCTGGGAGCTCGGAGAGTACTGAAAGCCCATGATATAAACTATATTTGAAACTTAAAGAGATAAAAGCCTTTGGTTATCTTGATTCATCAACAGTGAGTAGCAATGGATTTCATGACATTACATTTGAAACTTTTGACAGTTTGGGGGAAAATAGGGAAAATGACGCTGCTGGTTTGTTGTTCTTGACCTCTCTGGATAAACGGCTAAAGGATAGGAATGAGCTCCATGATAAAAGTAACCAACTTCAGAATACGACAACAATGAACTCAGTGGGAAAGGTGACCAGCTCCAGGTGCGAATAAACAGTCTAAAGGTTTCTAAGTGTGCCCTGGAAGAGAACCTGCTCTCCAACAACACAGAGCTCAGAAAATCAAGCTGAAGCCATCATTACAAGGGTGTCTGAATTAGAGCAAAAATTCAAGTCTCAGCCTCAGAGGGTGTCGGCAGTTAAAGGAAGGGCATTAACTGGAAAAGAATGAAATCCCGTACCTTGGGATGGGGATGTGGGGGGACCCTACTGAAGCTGAGAGCTTTGGACCCTCAGATTCCCAAGGGTTTATCTCACCCAAGGAAGTAGTACCCTCAGCCCCACCCCTTGAAATATTGCCCTTTTCACCTTTTCACGGAGGGAATTAATCTATCAGTGTCTGCTGAACAGCAAGACAATACTGATGTCCTTCAGACCTATAACCAGACTCAAGGCAAAGCAGGCTCCTAGAGGGGAGGCCGAAAGTGTAGTCCATGAGGAAGCACGCCACACTACTAAGGAGGAACTTAATGATTTTGCTAATTCATTCAAGCAAAAGGCTAGGGAATATGTGTGGGGATGGATCTTAAGGGTGTGGGACTGTGGCTGGAGAGATGGCTCAGAGGTTAAGAACACTGATTGTTCTTCCGGAGGTCCTGAGTTCAATTCCCAGCCACCACATGGTAGCTCACAACCTGTAATGAGATCTGGTGCCCCCTTCTGGTGTACAGGCAGACATGCAGACAGAACACCGTATACATAATCAATAAATAAATCTTAAAAAAATGGGGAGTGGGTGGGTGGGATAACGGTGGAAGGAACATAAAATTAGATCGGGCTGAGTTTATTGATATGGGCCCTCTGAGTGGAGATTCTAGGTTTAATAAGAAGCTTGCTCAGTTTTAAAAAAAGGTGTGAAAAGCTTGTTTGAATAGTTGGCTGAAACGTTTATCAAAAGATGGCGTACTGAAAAGGAGTTGGAGATGCCTTGGTTTAGTGTTGAGGAAGGGATTTTAAGGCTCAGGGAAATTGCAATGCTAGAGTGAATACCTGTGTAAAACCTGATCCTCCACAATGGGAAGGCCCAGAAGACATGCCCTTTATGAATCCTATAAGACGCAAAATGGTGAGGGGCACCCACACACTGGAAGAGTTCTGTTGTCACCCTCTTCCTTGTCCCAGACCTTAGGGTTGGAGACGCTGCTGCTCAAATGGACGAATTAAATGTAATGAGTCTAATTGGGCCCGAGGCAGCAAGGGCCAGGTGGCAGCATTGAATCAAGGTGATCGTCGTTATCATAATGGGTAATACAGAGAAAACAACATTCTTAATGGCCTAACCCGTAATGGTCAGCACAGGCAAGGTGAATTTCATGGTGGTATGACTCATACGGACCTTTAGTACTGGCTAATCATGGTGTTTCCAGGTAGGAAATAGATAAGCCTACTGCATTTCTGTTTGATCTGTGTGAGCAGAGAAATTCTCAAACAAACCAAAGAAAGGATGCATCGGATAATGGGAAAGGCAACCTCAGCCAGTGAATCAATTTCCAGACTTGAGCCGGTTTGCAGACCCAGAACCTCTTGAATGAAGGGGTGGCCAGGTTCCCCTGGGGGAAGGACCTTGATAAGATACCTAAGAGTTTTACAGTTAGCCTTTCTCCAGTTCTTCCCCAGAGGGACCTGAGGTCTTTGACAAGGGTAACTGTACACTGGGGGACAGGAAACAGTCAGACTTTCCAGGGTCTGTTGGATACTAGTTCTGAACTGACACCGATTCCAGGAGATCCCAAGAAACCTTGTGACCTCCAGTTAAAGTAGGGGCTTATGGAAGCCAGGTGATTAATGGAGTTTTGGCTGATGGACGACTCACAGTAGGTCCAGTGGGTCCCTGAACTCATCCTGTGGTTATTTTCCCAGTTCCAGAATGGATAATTGGGATAGATATACTTAGAAGCTGGCAGAATTCTCACATTGGTTCCCTGACCTGTGGAGTGAGGGCTATTATGGTTGGAAAGGCCAAATGGAGGCCTTTTGAGTTGCCTCTGCCAAGGAAAAATAGTAAATCAAAAGCAGCATCCCATCCCTGGAGGAACTGTGGAAATTAGTGCCACCACCAAGGACTTGAAAGATACAGGGGTGGTGGTTCCCAAAACATTTCCCATCAACTCTCCTATCTGGCCAGTGCAGAAGACAGATGGATGGTGGAGAATGATAGTTGACTGTTGAAAACTCATTCAGGTACAACTCCAGTTGCAGCTGCTGTACCAGATGTGGTGCCCTTACTTGAGCAAATTAACACATCTCTTGGTACATGGCATGCAGCTATTGATTTAGCAAATGCCTTTTTCTCAGTACCTCTCCATAAGGACCACCAGAGCAATTTGCCTGCAGCTGGCAAGGCCAGCAGTATACCTTTACTGTTTTGCCTCAGGGATATATTAACTTTCCTGCCTTGTGTCATAACATAATCAGTTAGAAGGGATCTTGATCGTCTGTCTCTTCCAGAAAATATTACACTGGTACACTATATTGATAACATTATGCTTATGGGACCAAGTGAGTAGGAGGCAGCAACCACTTTGAACTCGTTGGTAACATATATATGTGTCAGAGATGGGAAATAAATCCAACCAAAATTCAAGGACCTACTTCAGGGAAATTCTTAGGAGTCCAGTGGTGTAGGGCTTCCTTCTAAGGTGAAGGATAAGTTATTGCTTCTGGCCCCTCCCACCACCAAGAAGGAAGCACAATGTTGAGTGGGCCTTTTTGGATTTTGGAGACAGCACATTCCCCACTTGCGTGTGTTACTCTGGCCCATATACCAGGTGACTCAGAAAGCTGCTAGGTTTGTGTGGGGTCTGGAACAGGAGAAGGCTCTTCAACAGGTCCAGGCTGCTGTACAGGCTGCTCTACCGCATGGACCACATGATCCGGCAGACCCGATGGTACTTGAGGTGTCAGTGGCAGATAAAGATGCTATTTAGAGCCTTTGGCATCATAAGTGAGCCACAGAAGAGACCTTTGGGATTTTGGAGCAAGGCTCTGCCATTATCTGCAGACAACTACTCTCACTTTGAAAGACAGCTCTTGGGCCTTAGTGGAAACTCCTGACAATGAGCCACCAGGTTACCATGCAGCTTGAATTGCCCATCATGAGCGGAGTGTTATCAGACCCACCAAATCATAAAGTAGGACGTGCACAGCAGCAATCTATTATCAAATGGAAGTGGTGTATACAACAGGCCTGAGCAGGTCCGGAAGGCACTAGCAAGCTACATGAAGAAGTTGCCCAAATGCTTATGGTTTCTACTCTTGTTACAATGTCGTCTGCTGCCAAGCACGCACCTATAGCCTCATGGGATGTGCCCTATGATTGGTTGACTGAGGAGGAGACAACTAGGGCCTGGTTTACTGATGGTTCTATACATCATGCAGGCACCACCCAGAAGTACACAGCTGTAGCATTACAACCTCTTTCTGAGACAACTCTGAAAGATACTGGCAAAGGGAAATCTTCACAATGGGCAGAACTTTGAGCAGTACACAGGGTCAGACAGTTTGTTTGACAGGAGAGATGGTCCGATATACAACTGTTCACTGATTCATGGGCTGTAGCCAATGGATTGGCTGAATAGTCAGGGACTTGGAAGGAGTATGAATGGAAAATTGATGAGAAAGACATCTGAGGAAGAAGTATGTGAATAGATCTCTCTAAATAGGCAAAGGATGTAAACATACTTGTGTCCCATGTAAATGCTCATCAAGAGGTGACTTCAGCTGAGGAGGAATTCAATAATCAAGTAGATAGGATGATCCGTTCTGTGGACAGTCAGCCTCTTTCCTCAGACATACCTGTCATTGCCCAGTGGGCCCATGAACAGAGTGGCCATGGTGGCAGAGATGGGGGTTATGCATGGGCTAGACAACATGGACTTCTGCTCACCAAGACTGGCTATGGCTGTTGCTGAGTGCCAGATCTGCCAACAGCAGAGACCAACACTGGGCTCCAGACATGGCACCATTCCCCCACAGTGATCAGCCAGCAACCTGGTAGCAGCTTGACTACATTGGACCACTTTCTCCATGAAAAGGACAACACTTTGTCCTTACTGGAGTAGACACTTATTCTGGTTATGGATTTACCTTTCCTGCTCGTAATGCTTCTGCCAAAACCACTGTTTGTGGATTTACAGATTGCCTGATCCACCGACATGATGTTCTACACAGTATCGCTTTTGACCAGGGAACTCACTTCACAGTCAGAGATCTGCAAAAGTGGGCCCATGATCATGGAATCCACTGGTCTTACCATGTTCCCCACCATCCCGAAGCAGCTGGCCTGATAGAAAGATGGAGTGTGTCTTTTGAAGACACAGTTACAGTGTCAATTAGGTGACAGCAGCCTGGAGGACTGGGCCGTGTTCTCCAGAATGAGGTGTATGCTTTGAATCAGCGTCCAATATATGGTACGGTCTGTCCCATAGCCAGGATCCACGGGTCCAGGAATCAAGGGGTAGAAAAGGGAATAGTTCCATTCACTATCACCCCTAGTGACCCACTAGGAAAGTTTTGCTTCCTGTTCCTGTAGCTTTAAGTTTTGCTGGCCTACAAGTTTTAGTTCCAGAGAAGGGAGGGCTCTTGCCAGGAGCCACAAGAAACTTTCCATTGAGCTGGAAGCTCAGACTGCCCCCTGGTCACTTTGGACTTCTAATGCCCTTAACCCAACAGGTTAAGAAGGGAGTAACAGTGTTAGGAGGGGTGACTAATCCAGATTACCAATGGGATAGTAGATTATGTTTGGAGTGCAGGAGACCCTTTAGGGCATCTCTTGGTGCTACCAAGTCTTGTGATTAAAGTCAATGGGAAACTACAACAGCCTAATCCAGACAGGATGACAAAGGGCACAGACCCATTAGGAATGAAGGTCTGGGCCACTCCTCCAGGAAAAGAGCCAAGGCCTGCTGAAGTGGGTGGGGAAGAGAGTATCGGTAGTTATCATATGTAAATTTGAGATACTAGAAGGCTATCTCCCAAGAACATTACAACTATTCTAAATGTATAATGCGTTTCTGTTTGTACAAGGGATAGCTATAGCATCTTAGGCGAAATTATGTCCTGGTTAAATATATAGTGCATTTGTGATTGTACATGAGATAGTTATGTTTAGGCATTATTATGACCTGGTTATTGTTTCTCATTTGGAAATTAATCATGACCTAAAGATATATGATTGTGTGTCAAGTTGATAAGTGGTAGATTGTGATGGCTATTCCTGGTTGTCAAGTCAACTATATCTGGAATGAACTATAATTCAGAAATGGAGGGCACAACTGTGATACGGATCTTGAGGTAGGAAGACAACATGCCTTTGATCCGGATCTTGAGGCTGGATGACACATGCCTTTAATCCAGACCTTGAGGCTGGAAGGCACACCTTTCATCTGGGCCATAGCTTCTGTTGGAAGCCTATATAAGGACAATGGAAGAAGGGAGGGGTGTTCTTCACCTGCTTGCCCTCACCTCAGCACATTCATTTCCTTCTTCGAGATCCCAGCAGACCAGCTGAGATACCCAGCCTCGTGGGACTGAGCAGCTACTAGATTCTTGGACTTTCCATTCATAACTAGCCATTGTTGGACTGCAGCCTGTAAGCCATTCCAATAAAGTCCTAGATAGATAGATAGATAGATAGAGAGATAGATAGATAGATAGATAGATAGATAGATAGATAGATAGATAGA
>CABHPH010142512.1:0-13297 GCA_902168325.1 Peromyscus nudipes
GCCTGGAGAAGCATTTGGCCTGGAGAAACATTTGGCCTGGTTAAGCATTCAGGCTTTTGAGCAGCAGTTCAGCTGAGACCCATTCTGGATGAGGGCTCGGGGCATCCAGTCTGAGGAAACAAGATCAGCTGAGAAGTTGGCCAGGTGAGGATAGCTGTGGCTTATTCTGTCTCTCTGACCTTCCAGTGTTCACCCCAATACCTGGCCCGGGTTTGACTTTATAAATAAGAACTTTTAAGACTCATGCTACAGAAGTGATAGTGTTCTATGCCCCGAGATAGGACACACAGAAGGCGGAGTCTGTTAGGGTTCAAAATACGTGGAAAGGCCAGTCGAAGCCAAGGAGACTTAGATTTAGTGAGCAAATGAGGTATGAAGAGGTTTCTGAACACCCAAGGCCAAGTCACGTCATCAATGCATTGCAAATGAACATGGCCGAATTGTATTAATATGAATGGGAAGGCTAAGGGCCCTTTGCTTCCCAAGCTAGCATGTCAACCAAGCGTGGGAAGAGAGCTATTAACACTTTTCTGAGTCTGCTAGGGTTTGAACTTCGTGACTCAAAGACGGCACTAAACACCTGGCGGTGGTCCTAATGGTTTGTCAACAGAGCTGGGCTCGTCAGTCTTCTGGGGTGATAACTGTTTGCAGTTGTCTGAAGACTTGGTTAAAAGACACCTGCATCCTGCACAAAGCAATTAGTACTTTCAAGGCTGGTTTTGCTGTTGATCCATGGCAACCGTTACAGTTCTTTCTGTCAAAACAACATCTGAAGCGTTTTCTTTCTTCAGATGCTCAGCTTTTTGTTTTTTTCTCTCCTTGAATCTTCTTACCTCTCCCAAGTCTTCCAAGTATTGGGAAAGGATGAACGAAGGTAGAAAGAGAGGCTAGGGAGATGGGTCAGTTGGCATCGTGCCTGCAGGCAAGCATAGAGGCCTGAGTTCGGATACCCAGCACCCACATAACAGCCAGACATGGTGCCCTGTGTCTGTGATTCTAGGCTTGATGAGTTAGAGATAGACAGGTTCTTGAGGCTCATTGGCCATCCCCCCTGGCTGAACCAATGAATGTCAGGTTCAGTGAGAGACCCTATCTCAAAAATAAAGAAGAGCGATTAAGTTAAGACACGGGAGTGTTGACCTTGGGCCTTGCACATCACATCACATGTACAACACCTCTCTCTCTCTCTCTCTCTCCTTCCCTCCCCCTACCTCTCTCTCACACAACAACAACAGAAAGAGTGGAGGAAGAATTTGTCTTGTGTGGTATTGTGTTTAGCACAGTGTCGAGGCTGAGAGAGATGTTCAATAAATTTTATGAAGATTCGTATTAATGTCTACTTTCCTAGCTTCTGAACTGACTCCCATAACCTTGATGTACCTGGGACTTCAATTTTCTTTCAACAATATCCTGAGTCACTGAGTCCTGATGGACAAATGCAGGTGTAAGAGCTGTGGGAGAAAGACCTTTCTGCATCTCCAGCCACATTGAACTGCCCATCTCAACTTCAGATGAAGAGGATTCAAACTCCTTCTCCTATCAGAAGACTGAGTGCGCACACTAATGAATAGAAACACACATTTTTCTGTGTTCTTGTGGAGAATTTCTGTATTAGTGTCTGTATTTCCGTAGTAGCTTACAAATCCTGCTCACTGGATGAGCTCTTCCCTTAGGAACTCTTACAAGTTTCTTGTTTTCCCATTAAATGATGGCAAGTGAAGGAGATGTTGTCATTCATGGCTTAAGTAGAAAGAACAAAGAGAAATTTGAGCATAGGTCTAGTGAGGAGGCTCTGGGGGTAAAGGTACTTGCTGCCAAGCCTACGACCTGAGTTTGAACCCCAGGACCCACGTGGTGGGAGGGAGGAGAGAACTGACTCTCACAACTTGTCCTCTGACCTCCACATGTGTGTGTGGCCTCTCTCTCTCTCTCTCTCTCTCACACACACACACACACACACATACGTAAACAAATATTTAAGGAAATTAGGTATATATAATTCTACAGTTTTGGGACTGGAGAGATGGCTCAGAGGTTGAGGTTGGTTTTTTTTTAATCATTATTTATGACAATGACAGTACTCATAGCATGCTGGTCAATGGCACTTTGAAGAAAGTGTAAATATGTCAAGGGCACCATGAATTAGAGAAACTTCCCTTTGTCCATTCTATACAGGGAAATCAAAAGTTTTCAGTGGGGAATGTTAAGGTCAAGAGTAAATGTGTATTTAACTTGTCCATTATTTATGGACGTATTTGTCTGGGCTTTTCTAGAATCTACAGTGAGGGCATAGTTATGTTTTAAAGAAACAAGCAATATTCCCAGGCATGGTGGTGCACACTTTACATCCTAGCAATCTGGAGGCAGAGACAGGTGGATCTCTGTGTCTTCGAGGCCAGCCTGGTTACATAGTGAAACTCTGTGTTAAAAAAGAAAGAGGTGGGAGGGGGGAGGCAGGGGCAAACAACAACAAATAAATAAAATAAAGAGCAAGCAATGTGAAGAGCATTTTCTAAGGAACCCTTGTCATGGGCTCGTACGAATTTAAAAATGTCCTGACAGCATAGATTGTTACATGTAGCTACTACTAACTGAAGCCACGTGGGTACCTGGATGCCACCTCTTCAACTGAAGGCATGCTGCCCTGCTAAGCTGGTAAATTCAGCGATAGTAAACACACATAATTAATTGCCACCAAGACATAATGCAGCAGAGAATCAACGAATACAATAAAATAATTTAATAAAACCAAATACCTCAAACCCAATAAATGTCAGGGATCAAACTGCCTGAAATTGAGACAGTATAGCTAGCTACGATTTTTATTTAGATAAGGAAGATTAGAAGAATTCGAAATAGCTAAGCAACTCCTCTGAAGTTGGGTGGTTGCTGTTCTAAATATAGTGTTTTAATTACTTTCCCTCCATTAGCCCATTCATCCGTTTTAGATTCCACAGATGCCCGGAGCTCTTAGACCTCAAGTCACTCGCATGGAGGTGGTAACTCCTGAAAACCTCCCCCCTGCTTCCAATAAGAAACTGGATATGCTCTGGGATTTATGGGTAGTGGGAGGAGATTGCGGGGTTTCAGAAATGGCCGGAAAATCCTTGTAGGTGAAACCCATATTTCTTGACTGCAGTTTTCTACATTCATGTCTAAAATCCCAATAGTAAGTGCTGAGCCATTTCTTTGCCCGAAGATACATTACAGCTTTCTGAATGATCCAGCTTGTACATTCACATACATATCTTTAAAAACAAAAAACACTTGGAGTTGGAGGATCACTTAATTATTTAATAGTTACAGGGAGAGGTGTGGTAATTTAGCCAGGAACAATGGGCAGGAGTTCCCAAATATCAAAGACTCCTGCGCCTGCCCAGCTTGGATCTCTTCTCTTATCCTTTCCCTGGAATTTAAAACAGGCCTCCGCAAAGAATTAGCCCAGAAATTGTGACTCAAGGAGACGTTGCAGCCACCATGTGACCATGAGGCAAAGGTGGGGGAGTCATAGACTATGTCCTAAAACAAAATTAGTTGTCTCTGCTCTCTAAACTTCTACTTATACAGGAAAAGTGTTTGTCTGTCTCTCTGTTGGTTGAGTTTGCAAAATGCATTTCTAGCTGAGCAGGTTAAGCCTACTTGCCGGGACACCCTCAAGTCCATGTTTGATTAGAAATGAACTCCTTATGTTTTGGAAAACAGGTTCAAATTTAGGCAAAGAAAGGTGAGTGATTAAAAAAAAAAGCAAATGGATTGGTCTACGGGTCTGTCTCTCTGTCAGCATTGTGTTTCTTATTACTTGGGTTCTCAAATCCATCCCCAACGCAAATCAATTAATTCAGTGGGCTTCTGAAATCTCGATTTCCTAAAACCCGTTCCCTCAATCACGCCTCGCAGCCCTGCGGCTGACTTTTGTGGCAGCCTCGCGGCTCACTTTTGTGGATGGCTTCCACATCCACAATTTCCTCTCTCAGTGACCCCACCTCTTTCTCCTTCATTTTTATTGCTCCCAACACACACTTCATGACCCCTTCCATCTTCTCGTTCCTTCTTACCCTGCTTGGATGCCATTGGGCTTTATTCTGAACACCCTCCATCCCCTTTTATGTGTCTCCTGGTTAAAACAAGAGAGAGAAGGAGAAAGAGAGGAAGGGGGAAGGAGGAGGGAAAATGGGAGTCACATAAGGAGGGCGGGAGGGCCAAATGTAAGCTAACTTCAGACCCTTTTTAAATCTTTCCTCGCAGATCCATCCCACCCACAGGACCCAGTTTGAAATTAGGATCCCCAAAGATGCGTGATTGCTGCCTGTTTCAAACTCATTCCTTCTATGACTTGCTTTCTCGCTCTTTAAGTAATTTTTTTTCTCTCTCTCGCTGCTGCAGATTTCCAAGGTGTTTATTAGAACCCAGTTTCAGGCATTCATCCAGCTCCTTGGTGGCTCAGCCCACACGTCCACTCCTTCATGCGTTAAAGGGGCGAGGAGTCTCTTCCCTTATCCTCAAACCCCATCTCTTCTCAGTTCCTTGGGGACATTTCGTTGCCAGCAATTTTAACTTCTGTGTATCACCAGTACTTTTCTCCTACTGAAGCGTCCCCAGCTGGCTATGTTCACAGCATGCCCCGATGATGACAATCTTTCCTTCGGCTAGGCTCGTCAGCCTTTGCCTCATTTCTCCGCTTCCTTCCAGAGTACAATTTCTCCAAAGACGCCTCTGAACATGTCGTCAGAACCTTATCACTTCTTCACTCGCTCCCCCAGGACCCCCATTCTGGTTTTTGTCCCCATCACTCTCCTAGTACTAATCTGCTCACGGTCACCAGTGGCTTCTGGGCATCTCTGACTTTCAGGAACCTTGAACAGCAACGTAGTCAACCACTCCCTCCTTCAGGGAACACCCTCCACGCTCATCCATCCTGCTGTGCCCTGGGCCTGCCCTCTCCCCCTCCCCTTCCCTTCCTCCTTCTTCCCTCCCTCCCCCTTCCCCTCCCCCCTCCTTCTCTCTCCCACCCAGCCTCCTCTCTTCTCAGCACCCTTAGTTGGAGTCTTAACTGTTGCTTGGCCTCTAATTGGGAACTCTTCTCTATTTAAACTCCTTCCTCCAAAGAGTCATGCAGACTCATGTGGCACTGAATAGCTCGTGTGTGCTTAGATTCTCAAATCTTTATTAAGATCTGATCTCTTGATCAAAGTTCAAAGAGCCTTAATCTCTTCCTTGAGTTCCAGACATTTATGTTCACCTTCTTGGGTTCTATTTCCAATACCCTGGTATGTCTAATAAGGATGATAAACTTCTAGTGTGGGTGAAATGAATCTCCCCTTGTCTCTTCCACTATCACGGACACTTCACCGCTCACTCCCTTGACCCCTCTGTTCTCACAAAGGGTACCAGCTTCACCTACTCAGACGGAGTATTCAAGGGTAATCTTAGGTAGCTCTCTTTTCCTGAAACTCCTATTCCTTGAGTCCTCTGCTGCTGGCTCCAGAGTGACAGCAAACGCAAGTGTTTCTCTCTGTCCCTTACTGATACCTTTTCAGTCCAGTCTCTCGCTCCCTTCCCCCGAGGTTCCCGGTCTAAATTCCAAGGACTCTTGTACCCACCTAACGTTATTCTGGACCCCACAGAGCTTCCCGGAGATTCTGAGCTGGATCTTTTAGAATAGAGTTTGTAGATAGGAGAGATGTCTCCTTAGAGCGCAGGCTGTTCTTACAGAGGACCAAGTCTCCATCATCCTGTATCCCCTTTCTGCCCATTCTCCCCATCCCTCTCTATAGTCTAGGAACCAAGGACCTTTCTTAACCCGAGACCTTGACATTTCTATTCTCTCTGCGTAGACTGTCCCTTCCTCTCCTCTTTCATGACTGAGCCATTCTCATCCATGACTTCTCATTTCCAGATTTCTAAACAGAGTTCCCTGGCTGTGCTAGCTAACCTGACTTCACCCACTGATTGTCTACCTTATGAACCGGTTTGAGGCTTGCAAAGCCCTTCTTGCAATCTATACCTACTACGTCATTTGCTTATGTGGTTGCTATGGTAAAGACTCAAGCTAAGGTCCCGAGCAAGCCAGGGAAGGGTTCTACTACTAAACTCTATCTCTGTCCATTTCTTGCCCTTTTTTCTTTTCTTTCCTTATTCTTGGTTAGCTTTTCATTTCGAGACAGTGTCTTGCCGAGTTATGCAGGCTGGCCTTGAACTCGTCCTGCAGCCCAGGCTAACTTTGCACTTACCACCCTTCTGTCTTAATCTCCTGAGTAGGATTACGCTAAGGGCGTTGATTTGCATATTTATTTATAATTCACTTTCTGAACTAGATTATAACGCCTGTGCCTCCAAAGTTCACTTCTGTATCTCCAGTGAGAAGTACAAAAGGAATTCAGTACAGATAGATGTTCTTATGCCATCCCAGGCTGCTTGAGTCAGGATGAGTTAACCCAGGTACTTCTCCTTCATTGAGTCACTGGACTTGACAGTCATAATCACATCACAGGAGAGAAAATGGAGACTCTGCCTTTGGCTCTCGTTCCCACTCCTTGCCAAATCAGATATTGGTCCTGTGTCTTAGTTAGGGTTTCTATTGTTGTGAAGAGTCACCATGACCACTCCAACTCTTATAAAGGAAAACATTTAATTTGGATGGTTTACAGTTCAGAGGTTTAGTCTGTTATCATCATGGTGGGACATGACAGCTTGCAGGACATGACATGGTACTGAAGAAGGAGCCGAGAGTCCTACATCTTGATCCGCAGGCAACAAGAAGTGAACTGAACTAGGCTTAGCTTGAGCATAGGAGACCTCAAGGCCCACCCCCACAGTGACACACTTCCTCCAATAAGTCCACACCCACTCCAACAAAGCCACACCTGCTAGTAGTGCCACTCCCTATGAGCCTATGGGGGCCAACTGCATACCAACTCCCACATCCTGCCAATACCGATCCTACGGTGGTCGGTTTCCCAAATGGAGATGGAGGATGTGTTTTACCAGAGGAGGAGCAGGATGCCAGGGAAACACAAAGAGCAGATGTCCACAGCACGTCAGCCCGCCCCGCACAATGGGTACAGGCAGTGCTGGATGCCAAGAAGTCAGCTTCCTTCGTGACAAAGCCTGGCCCCAGGTTGACGTTCTCTTTCTCAAAGTCATTTCCTTGGCTCCCTTTCCAGAAGGGTGAATGCTAATTTCCCCCTGGGAGTCCAAAGGCCCAGGAGGCAGAGGGTAGGGTTTCTGTGATATGAGCACTGCCAGCCAGTGTTGTATCTCACTTACTATACATTATGTCCTGCTTGTTCGTTTGTTCCTGTTTACCTGGAGGTCAAGCTCCTACATATGTGAGTGCTTTCTTTCTCTCTCTCTCTCTCTCTCTCTCTCTCTCTCTCTCTCTCTCTCTCTCTCTCTCTCTCTCTCGGCTTTTGAGGAGGTTTGTTCATTTTTCCCCCTATTTTCTTCTTTTATTGATGCATCCACAGCTAAGCTAAAAAAAACCTCAATACATATGAAGATTAACTCACCTACTGCATAGTAAGGTCCTAGCCAAGGACTGAGTCTATGGAAGATAAGTAGAAATAAAACAGTTATCTTACTACTTTTTCTATATTTGTGACACCAACTATTCTTCCTGGTTTGGTCCTTCCTACTCCAATGTAACTAGCAATTAACAACAGAAAATCCAGCCACCTGGCATCCAGGACTACTTATTTAGGTTATTTTTATCTTATTTTATTTTTTTTTAAACAGAGGTAAAGGAAAGAGAGAAAGATAGAAGTGTTGAGGATTTTACTAGATGGAAATAAAAATTTCAAAAGAACTTGGTTAACCTTTCCTTGCAGGAAGCCAAGCTCACTCCTGGAACAAATAGCCTAGAACAGATAAGTAGAGCGAGGGCTGGAGACGTGTGATGTTGGAAGCGGCACCGGACACTTGGGCACACGCACCGGCCCCTTCAGTGGCCCTTCATTTCAAAAGAAGGGAGTGAATACACCGGCAAAGGGAAATAGATTTGCTGACAGTTTGACCAGAATTGGAAAGAGAGAAGTTAATATATTCTTTCTGCTCTCCTTTAAGTAGAAACACAGTTGTGTAGAACAGAAGTAACGAAGGTCAGGAAGTACGCATGTGTTGATTTATCTGTGAGATAGATGTCAGCAGTGTAGAATCTATTTGACAGATCTCCCTGTTCAACAGTGTCCCTTTCTAGAAACGGTAGGAGGAAAGACTCGAGGAGGCTTGGGGGGCTTCGGTGTCTGGACTAAATCATTTATATGGATAACACAACAATGCTTTGAGTGGATATTTTCATCATCTAAATTCTCAAGGAAACCAGGACTTAAGACCCAAAGGCCTGCCCAGGGTCACACAACTAGTCATTGGTGGAATGACAACTTGAACTCAGACAACCTGACATCAGAGCCTGAACTTCTGACCATGACAGCTCTTTTGTCAAAGGATTAAAATTTATGTGGTTAAAAAAAGAAAGAAAAAAAAACACTCAGCCACCGGGAGGGAGCTGTGACTTTTCCTCTCACTTTGCATCTGGGAGTACATGTCCCTGGAGCCTGAGTTAGCAGAAGGAAATGCAAAAGGAAGGATCCAAGATTTCAGGGACATCGTGTAAGCCCCTAAATCAAGTCACACTTGAAACTCTTCAGACCTCTTCCTCAGCTTCTCAGGTACCAATGCTTTTCTCTTGTTGCTCAAACAGAACTGAAGATTGGGTAGCTGACTTGAGGTGGAGGACTGTGGGGGCCTTTGTTCAGAAAGTAGGAGGAGAGAAAGCCAGCTGGTTGTGAAAGTCGGAGGTACAGTGAAGGAAAGACGGCGGATTCCGTTCACCACAGTGACCCCCGGCTCTGTTTATAAAAACGGTAACTGGCATCTGTGAGGAATGGCGATATTTGCAGAAATACGTTATGCTAAAATGCTAAAGAGGTACATTCTCGTAGGGTTCTTATCTTACTCATGACCCTCAAAACCTTTGTAATATCTAACTCCAGGACAGCCCCTTTCAGTGTGACATTAAGTGTTCACCTCCGAAAGAGTGACTAATTATCAGGAAAATCTACATTCTCACCAGCAATTTAACATGTGGTCTAATTTTTTTTTTTTTTAAGTACTCAACTGATTCTTTCCCCTTAGTCGGAAAGCAGTGACTGGGGGAGGCTCCTTTTGTATTAAGCTAATAAAGTAACATTTGGTGATGCATTTCATACCAATTATATCAATGGGCCAAAGTAATGGGGAAAAAATACCACTTTACAGTATTTATTTATTTTTAATACGAATAAGCAAATGGAGTGACTGTGAGGATAATAACAGCATTGCTTAATCATGGAAGCTCCAAGCTTTAGGAGAAGCTTCCTGGGGACCACAGCCTCCAAAGCCCGGAGTCACTGTTGTCTCAGGCCAATTGAACAGTATAAAACTGAATCAAAAAGAAAAATGCAGGAGAAAGGATGGAAGTGAATCATCTTAGCACCCCTTACATGATGCAGGCATGGAGAAGAGATAGCCACTGACGAATAAATACAGGAGGCAAGTGTTCGGAAGAAATCAAGATTCTCTTTCATCGAAGGGAGGCTGCTCAATTTGGCTTGAAACAAGATTAACATTTATCAGTGGTAGAAATGCTCAAGGTTGAGATATACGATTAAGTCTTGGGGGTGGGGTGGGATCTAAATCAAGTGTTCCCTGTAAGTTCATAATATGTGTATTCTTAGGTGCAAATACCCAGAACATTCTGATGAAGAAATTATGCTGTTTTGGTATCAGTTCTAAAATCCATCTAGGAAAATCCTTCTCAATCTTAGGGATGGTAACTAATAAGTAGTCTAATGTTCATGAATATCTGCACTCAGTGGTCTTTGGCCTGGGTTATACATGTTTTGAGCTTTGTGACTCTTAGAGTGAATATAATTTTTAATTGACTTTTCTTTGGCAATATTAGTATGTTTGTATTATATTCATGGGACTCCCTCTGGTGTATAACTTAACACATGAAAATTCTTGTTTTCTCTCCTTACCACCATTTCCTTGAAGCCTGATGGGTAAGGTGTCTAATTATGGAGTACTACAGAAGGCTTTGGATCAAATCATGTGTTTTTATTGAAAATGAGGTCATGTTGGGTTGTGTGTGATATAGCAAAATAATCAGTTAACTGTTTTTCCAAGGCAAACAGAGAGTAATTAAGTTTAGTAACCTGGTTTCCTCCATAAGATCCATAACTTAGACATAGTGGTTTGGGAAAAATATGGGTAGAAATTCTGTATGTTATTCTTGGACATTTAAATGAATGTTATTTCTAGCTAAACTGCATTTTAGATAGAATTTAATGTTATTTTCAGTGTTATTTTATGTGACGTTGCCTAGAAATGCATTTGCCAAATAATCTTGGGAAACTATGTGATTCAAACAATTATCACTTAAATAGTGGAAATCACAGTATTACAGATAAACAATAAATTGAAGTAGTATTTTATACATTAAGTGAATTTTCAAGATGATTCATAATATTAGAATATTTTAATGGATTTTCCAGGCATTTCATGTGAGACTTGATTTCATACACTATCTTAAAAAAAAATATTCAAATGCTCTAGCTTTAATACTATCCGTGGTTCCAAATGCTGTGTTTCTTCGGAACCCGGGAGACCTAAGGTTTGTATTTGACCTGAGTAGGTATGAGATTCTTGGGACTGAGGAGATGGCTCCACTGGCAGTATGCTTACCATACACGGCTGAGATCCTGAGTTCAATCCGCAGCACCCACATTAAAAAGCCAGGCACAATGGCACACATGTAATCCCCATGCCTGGGAGGCAGAGGCAGGCAGATTCCAGAGCTCCCTGCTAGCCAAATAGGTGAGCCTCAGGTCCTCAGGAGAGACCCTGTTTCAAAAAGCACACAGGTTGACCTCTGGCTTCACCTGCATGTGCACCCGTGTGTGTCCGCGCGTGTGTGCACATGCACGCGCGCGCGCGCGCACACACACACACACACACACACACACACACACACACCAGTACACACGCCCCACACCCCAAATAGGAAATGTTTGCTAGATTAGGTTGCTTTGTTTAAACTTTATTAAAAGAACACACTTAGATTAGTCCAAAGCTTTCTATCCAAATAACACCAGATTTTAAACTTCTTTATTTTTTGGTCTTTAAACTTTTTAAGGTGTAAGCTCCGAAAGAATTCCTTAGGGCGTATGGTCCTCCCACTAATGAACCAGTATTTTCATGGTCTCTTCCCCAGATAAAACAGGAGCTCCTCCCAAAACACGGACACTGACTGTGCATTTCACATTCTTGGGTTGACCATGAAAAACCCTTTCATAATTTAGCTTTGGTCCACTAGATAGTTTTTCCACTCGACGACATTCATGCCAGAAAGGCATGTGCATTGTGCAGGGCACCATTATAGAATTTCCATATTCTTTTTAGGTTTACTACTGACATGACTTTAAAAATGTGATATTGTCAAATTGTGCTGACTATGAAATTAAAATGCCTTTTTTGGGGGCATCCGGAACAGCTGTATTGAATAGGCTAACATCTGTGAAATCAAAAGTGTATTTTGAATTCAACTTTCAAACCATAGTATTCAAGTAAGCAAAAATGACCATGTGTTAAAAACACTTGAAGCTCTTCCTCTAGTAACTGTTTATCTACATTTTAAAAAACTCTGTTTACATTGTAGTAACAGCTGTGTTTAAAAGGAACATAGTAGAGCAGGCTAATTTATAATGCAAAACTCCATTCTGAAAAAAAAACCCTCATGTTTGAAAAAAAAAACACTTCAAAAGAGGGCAAAAATGATTAAAATAGACACAACCATTTGTTTAAACTATGACTTTCTCAAGAAAAAACAGCCTAATGTAAACTGGCCTCTGCATGTTCCAAGCAGCTGTTCTGTGTAATGCCTCGAGGAATCCCTTCAGGGAGGGTGAGGTGGGCAGCAAGCAAGACACTGACCATAGCCAAAGGTCACTGACATCGAAGAAACAACACAGAGCGAAGGAGGAAAGGCTAAACATTTTCAAAGTGGGCCACGTTGGTTCAAGCAGGGCATGAGGAAACCTTGCTGTAAAGGATCTCACGGAAAGTTACAAGGTCATGCTGGACCAGCATGTGGCATTTGGCATTAAGTTCCTGTGTGGAAACTTTTCAATAAACACTCACACACACACACACACACACACACACACACACACACGCACAGGCACACGCACACACACGCGCACGCACGCACACGCACGCGCACACACACGCACACACAGATACGCACACACATGCACACACACACACACACACGTTATTTTGTCTTTGTCATATGGCATAGTGCCAATCTTTATTTTTAATCCCTTAAAATATTTTTAAACATATAATTATTGTTCGGACATCCTGTGAACATGATACTAAGACCTCGCTTTCCCATTGCTTTTTCTCAGTGTCTGGGGTATTTAATACTGTTGGCTATCTCCCTTACAAACCCCTTCATGGCTTCCCAGGTTGCTCCCTCTTCACCTTGCCTCTTGGCCATCTCTAGAGCTGCAGGTGCCATCTTGGTCCTCTGCTTCTTTCTTAATTTTTTTCCCAGAAGCCCTACCTTCCTCTGTCCGTTTCAGTGGTGTTCAACGTGTGGTCGAGACCCCTTTGGAGGTCACATATCAGGTATTTACATTATGATTCCCAACAGGAGCAAAGCTACAGTCATGAAGTAGCAATGAAAACCATGTTATGGTTGGGGGTCAGCACAGCATGAGGAACTGTGTTAAACGGTTGCAGCCTTGGGAAGGTTGAGAACCACTGGCCTATCTTTTCTACTCAGAGGTAACAACATAGTCTATACATCTTAAAGAGACAGAGAAAGCAGGTTTGTCTTATATTTCACCCTGGCCTTTGACGTTGCCAGGAGTTAGCTGATCACATCTTCAGGAACCTGTGTGGATGAATAACTGTGGATTAGGCAGCAACAAGTCTTCTTCAGATTCCAGAATGGACAACTGACAGACAAAACCCTCTCTTCCCCCTCCCCGACACATGATAACCCCAAAAAGGAAAATGGAACCCCTAACCAAAGCCCAGACCCACAGGATAAGGACCCAACATAGACATGAAATTCAACTAGAGAAGTTAAGATAACGTTCCATCCCACACATGTGACTGAGGAGTGATATTGGCAGCCTTTCTTACCGTAGTGGATTTTAGAAAAAATGTGATTTTTTTTCTAGCTATGGAAGATGGATAACTTAGGTAGGGTGACTCTCGCTGTGATGAAACACCATGACCAAAGCAACAT
>CABHPH010142512.1:13631-29673 GCA_902168325.1 Peromyscus nudipes
CACACACACACACACACACACACACACACACACACACACACACACACGAGACGACACAGACACAAGACACAGACACAGACACACACACAAACCACAAATGTTAGGTTGAAATAATGATTTCTGCTAGGTTTTATAGACCATCTGGGGTCCCCACTGGATCCTGCTTGGGAGTAATGCTCACCATGAATCCTTAACACACCATTGTGCTGTTGGAGAAGGTTAAGATTTCCATAACATAAAATGAGACTTTTGTTTATAGTGAAATAGTCTGTCATTACATCCCTTTCCTTAAACGGTGATGTGATACTGGTTTCTGTGCAGGTAGTCGTGACTTTGTTGAGAAATAAGACAATATTAAAATTTAGGATAACTGTTGCTCAAATAAAATCAATCCTAGTGATGGGTTTAGAAACAAAAGAATCGCACATTTATGCTTCTGCTTTCTTTGTGCTCTTGGAGGGGAGACTTCAGGGGTAGTGTGCATGAAGAGGGGACTGTTTTTGTGGAGACAAGTCTGGTATTTCAGGGAAATAAGAAAGAAATAACAGATGTAAAGTCAAGGTGAGAAATGGCTCGCACTCCTTCCTCCTTCCTGCCTCCCACTTCAAGTCACATTCCATCTGGAATACTTTAGGCCATTCCCTAACATTTACTTACTGAACATAAAACCTGGAAGTTTTGATCAGCTCGCCCTCTGTTTGGGACACTAAGAATTAAGTTTTAGTTCCCATGATTTTACTTATAGAGTGAAAACTAGTAAGAGTTCAAATACTTCATCATACATTATAGGTAAAAATATATCACCCTACTTCACTTTGTTCTTAGTAAATAATGGTTTCTACCTCACCACCACCACCCTTTTTTACCACCCACCCAGCTGGGTTCCATTTTTTGTTTTATCCAGTTCTTTAACATTGAGCGAGCCCAGACAGAGCCTCCTTTTCCAACTCAACCATGGGTTCGCTTTCATTTGAACTCAACACCACCAACTCCCCGAGCAAAGGTCCAAGAGCAGACATTCATCTTTCCACATGACTCTTGGGATCCCAATTGCTGTGAGGCATATCAGAGACCTGAGACCACGGCTTGCTTGTAGAGTCCGGCTCTAGTCACCTTCTCTCCCAACCCGGCCCCCACTTGCTGTCCATGCTATAGTACCACAACACCTCCTTCAGCTCTGCTCTGAAGCCAGCCAGTTTCCTGGTTTAGTTCCTCAGATCTTCTGCTCTTCCTTGGTATCAGGGCCTCTACTTCATACTGTAGTTGATTTAAAAAAAAAAAAAAACTTTGTTCTTTGGGGGCCCACCACCCAACTCCCAAATAAATACAAGGCGACTTATTCTTACTTATGAATGCCCCAGCCTTAGTTGGGCTTGTTTCTAGCCAACTTTTCTTAAATTATCCCAGCTACCTTTTACCTCTGGGCTTTAACCTTTCTTTATTCTATATCTCTTTCTTTCCTTCTTACCCCATGGCTGACAGTGTGGCTGGGTGGCTGGCTCCTGACATCCTCCTCTCCTTCTCCTTTTCTCATTTCTCCATCTTCTTCTCTTCTCTCTTATTTATTCTCTCTGCCTGCCAGCCCTGCCTATCCCTCTCCTGCCTAGCTATTGTTCGTTCAGCTCTTTATTAGACCAATGAGGTGTTTTAGGCAGGCAAAGTATCGCAGCTTCACAGCGTAAAACAAATGCAACATAAAAGGATGCAACACATCTTTGCATCATTCAAAAAAATTTTGCGTCATAAATGAATGTAACACATCTTAAGCTAATATTCCATATCCTCATACTTTGCTCTTGAAGGCCACTCAGAAGGACTAGTAATCTCACACATGGGCCTCCTACAGGACAGGAATCGGTGGGGCAGATTTCCTGCTATGCCTACACCTGTGTGGCCTTCAGGCATATGTCTTGATGGATGGCTGTGCTCCCTAAGGAGTGAGTGTGGTCCCAAGCACTGAGACCATCCCTCTTTCCTATGGTAATGTGTATGAACATGTCTTCTTTGGTGTTTGCAACAGAAATCACCAGAAGCCACGATTACATGCTAATGACTGTTCTCATCAATGGAGAAGCAACATAAAGTCCAGAAATACCACAAAGTAGCTCTCTTCCTAGGTTGCCATCCACGTGGTATGTATACAGGAAACAGAGTCATCAAGTTGCATTTCCAGTCAGGGGTTTCTTTAAATATATATTGTTATAGTGCATTGGACATTGAAATTAGAACTATCACAGCAGACTTCCTAGGTTAGGCAACCAAGAAACAAACAGAAAATGTGAACACAGAGGCTGGGTAGAAAAAAGCCTGCCAAAGGCTAACAAGATCAACCATCTTGTTGGTTCTCAGTAGTGGTGGTACCGCCCCCTAGAGGCCTTTTCTGAAATTCTTGGGCACACAGCTGGCTTCCACAGTTGTTGGCTGTATTCCACAGGCTCTGACTGATCAGGGTTGCTAAATGCCCTACAAGGCAGAGGAAAAACCAAAGAGGAAGCCAATTCTTCACCCTTTAAGCACCCCCCCACCAAATAGTCATACAAAGGAGAATTTGCTTGCAGTTATTTGAGCACAACCCCAAATGTTACTTTGCATAGAGACACGAAGTATTTGAAACACTCTTTTTTTTTTCCCTCAGAGCTGAGGACAGAACCCAGGGCCTTGCGCTTGCTAGGCAAGAGCTCTACCACTGAGCTAAATCCCCAACCCCTGAAACACTCTTAAGATATGCTCAAATTTCAGAGTAACTACTAACCAAAAAGCAAAAGAAAGATATCCTTGGCTTTGTTATGATCTTCCTTGGCAAGATTCATTTGCATTTTGGAAAATGATGCACCGCATTTGAGTAGGCTAGACTGCAAACCTGTGTGTCTGCATCTGTAGATGTCACAGAAAAGCATCCTAAGAGAGATCTAAGACTTGCATGTCTTAAAAGATAGGAAATTTTCTTTGATATTTTGTTGCTTTCCTAATCCGTGTCATAACATTGAGAATTATTTTGACATTACAGTTATAAACACGGACTAGCCCATTTGCAAGAATATTCCTAGTCTTTGAATTTATTTTTCATTGGCATTTTTCCACACTTAAATCAAGAAGACTCCCTTCTTTTGATTATCAGATACAAAAATGTCTAGCCTGTTAGTACTTAGCCAGCTTTCCTTCTCGTTCCTGTATCAATTTCTACTTCCCAGTTTCATTTCACCAAACATCTTGTACAGAAGGACTGGCGGCCTTCTGAACCCATACTTACTCATTATAAATAAGTGCAAGCGGCTAATCACTTTGTTATGTCTTCGGTGTCTTGCTGTCCGTGTATTTACATATGGACGCACATGTGATTTTGGTTATGAGTTGTCTTCCCTGAGTTGCGCTTCTTCTAACCGTTGGGTCTTCTATTTTAGGTGGGTGACTTGAATTACCTACACCTCTCGTTCTAGGATCCTATTACCTTTCCATTGTTGTGAAGAAACACCCGAGCAGAGCAACCTAGAGAAGGAAGGGGCTGGTTTGGGATTCATTTTTCAGATCTCAGTCTGTGGCTGCTTGGCACCGTTGTTTCCCAGTCCGTAGTGAGGCAGAAGGGGATGATGGGTAATGCGACAGAGCAGAGCCACTCACCTCAGAGAGGCCAGGAAGGAGAAAGGGGGAAGAGAAAAGGGAAGGACCAGGTATAATGAGAAGTAGACCCTTCCCAGGGTCCAACCCCAGTCGTATGCACTTTCTCCCATGATGCTCCAGTTTCTGTGGGTTCTATTGCCTCATGATAGCAGTAAGTTAAGTGATGGCTGCACAAATGGATGGATGCATTCACGGAGTAAGGGCTCCTATGATCTAACCACCTTCTGCCAGCTGCACCTCTAAACAACACTGTGCAGGGAATCATCGTCCAATAACTGAGTTTTGAGGGGTCAAACATTGGAATGGAAACTGTAAAAAGGATATCAAGGGGTGATAGTTAAAGGGAGCATTCGATTTTATAGGATTGCTTTAAATACCCTAGATACATCGCATTAACCACCTATATTCCAAAAAGAACTTTCATCATGGAAAGAGTGAAATTTAGACTGTTTATTCTGTGGCTAGTCTAGTATGAATACTACCCAATCAAAGTGAGCCCAGATATTTACAACAAACGTTGTTGTAGCAGGGTGACTCTGGAATACTGGCCTCCAAAGAGTCCTGCTTTATGCATTGACCCAGGTCTCAACAGGGCAGTATGAAGTCACATCTCTTCACCTAGAACAATGGTACCCACCTGTGATGGTTTGGATGAGAGTGGCCCTGTGCACTGATGTATCTGAGTGCTTGATCCCTCATTTGGGAAGGATGAGGGGGGCAGGCTTTTAGATTTCAAAAGCCCTCGCCTTTCCCAGTCTCTCTCTCTCTCTCTCTCTCTCTCTCTCTCTCTCTCTCTCTCTCTCTCTCTCTGGCTTGCACTTGTGCATCAAGATGTAAGCTCTCAGGTACTGCTCCAGAGCCATGCCTGTCTGCCTGCCACCATGCTGTCTACCATGGTGGTCACAGACTCTGACCCTCTGAAACCGTGAGCTCCCAGTGAACTTTCTTTTATAAGTTGCCTTGGTCAAGGTGTCTTAATACAGCAATAGAAAAGTAAACAAGACAAAAGGATTTGCTCAAAATATTTGTATGTGTTATTCCATTTGTTCCTGTTCTTTACAAGCACTATGTATAGATAAGAGGGTCAAACCAAGTTACAAGGCCAGCAGGTAGCAGAACTGGGACTGTGGAGTAACCTTCTGGCCCCTAAAACCAGTACTTGACTCCAGTTCTAAGAATTCAACTACCGTCAATGGGTGGAACAGGAAAATCACATATGGTCGTGGGTGTAGGGCAGAAAGTTTTACCTGAGAAAGAAGCAAAGGAAGACACGACAGTAAGATGCACACCCAAGTGAGAGCGGTACAGTGTTTGGCATGGTGGGTACCAATTCGCATAGCCTGGGTAAATTCACGAGGTTGTATGAGACAGAAGTATGACAAACTGTAAGGATGTTCTTCAAGACCTGGAATGGCCTTTAGTCTTGAAGCAAGGTCTTCAAGGGGAGAAACTGTGGTAGAGTGCAGTTGCTGTAAGGGATTTCCAAAGTCATTGTGCATGGAGGCCCTGGGGGTAAGGGCAGGCTCTCAGGCCAGTGATTTCAAGAGTTCCAGCGTACCAGTTCCCATAAGAGTTTCCACAAGCTGGGACAATTTTATTTCCACTCTTGAGGGAGAAGAACCTACTGTGTTCTCAAGATCTTATTTCTACTTTGTCAAAAACAAAAGACACAAAAACAAGCAAGCACTTCAGGAGGAACTTGTCTTCTCTAAGCCTCTAACTTACTCGGGATGAGGTGGGGTCAGCGCCATCAAGCCGTCCTACTAGGATGAGAGGACAGCCCAAGAAAATAGTGTAGAATAAGTTCTCTTAGGATTTGAGATTTGCCGCTGAAAATGGAGAAGTGAATGAAAAAAATAAACATTGGACTTACCATGCGTAAGAAAAGGGGAGACCTATCAATAACCAGGCTTCATTTCAGCACAGATAATCTGCGTGAGAATGAACATTTTGTCTGGATCAGTCCTATTTGACAATTGTATGACTTTAGTAGATTATGGACAACTTTTTTTTTTCTTAAAAAACCCGTGGCTTATTAAGGAGAAGCTGCAGCTGGGACCCAGCCACAAACGGTGGTGGGACCATGGAGGCAGCGACTGCTGCTCCAAATTGCTGGCTTCTTCTCATCATGTTGGTGACTGCGGTGATGCTGCTACCTGGGATGAAGAGTTTACCACTGCTTGTTCAGAGAAGAATTGCTAGGACTATCGTGTTACAAGAAAGGTCAGTTTGGAAAAGTTTGGCAAGACAAATGGTGGGGAGAAATTGCTGTGAAGATTTTCTCTTCTAGGGAAGAACATTCATGGTTCCAAGAGATAGACATTTATCAGACTGTGATTGCTCTAAGCCACAGAGGAGGCACCAAAAAAAAAAAAATAAAAAAACGACGCTGTCTGCAGGGAACCATGACCATGCCTAACAGCAACTTCGAAATCTTCAAAAAGAATGATGGGACCCCACAAAGATGATTCCACGTGGACTATGATAAAGCCATTAAGCTGATTAACACCACAGAAAGATGGACTTTGGACTACAAACTACTCAGGACAATTTTGAGATGGCTAGCTGAGATGATCCAGCCTGACAGACTACTTGAACAAGGACTTGAAACAAGCCCTGCACTTTCTCATTATGCAGCGACTGGACAAATGATACAGGACTTGACAATTAACCCAAAATTTTCTTTTCAGGATTCCTTAAAAATGTCTTCACCCCTAGAAAGCAGGAAGTAATTTTAAGAAAAAGACGCCCACATTCCCAAGAAGTGGGGTGGGTAGTTTTTGGTCGTTTAATGAGTTTTGGATATTGTCATTGTTTATGATGATTGGTTACAAGTTGTTAATTGTTAATGGTCTGGACAAAAGCTGAACAAGGAGATTAGATTCAGAGTTTTTGTTTAAAAAAGAAAGAAGAGAATATAGATATGAGGTAGATCATTGAATCTATTCTGAGGAAAAAGATAAAGGAATAATAGGATAAATGGGTAGATAATTGAATCTACTCTAAAAAGAAAAAAGGGGAAGATATAAAAATGACAAAAGGTAGATTATTGAATCTATTATGAAAAGAAAAAAGAGAGAATATGGATATGATAAGATAAAAAGGGAGATTATAGAATCTACTTTTAAAAAGGAACTACTTGTTTTTAATAGGATAAGTAATGAAATTTTTTTGAGTTTATCAAATGTTACTGGACTGGACATTGTTATATATTAATGGAGTTTTTTTTGCCTGAATCTGTCAAATGTTAACGGACTAGACATCATTAATGTAACCTTGACTGTGTATATTATATATACTTACTGGATATAATTTTTCTTGTATTTGTTATAAATTTTAGACAAAAAAGGGGGAAATGTGGTGGTATTGTGTTCCCCAAAAATATTGTGCACGCTAATAAACTTATCTGGGGTCAGAGACAGAACAGCCACAATATTAAACATAGAGGATAGGCAGTGGTAGCACACGCCTTTAATCCTAGCATTCCAGAGGCAGAAATCCCTCTGGATCTCTGTGAGTTCAAGGCCACATTGGAAACAGCCAGGCATGGTGCCACATGCCTTTAATCCCAAGAAGTGAGCCTTTAATCCCAGAGAGTGATGGCAGAAGGCAGAAAGACATATAAGGCGTGAAGACCAGCAACTAGCAGCATTTGGCTGGTTAAGCTTTCAGGCTTTCCAGCAGCTGTTCAGCTGAGATTCATTCTGGATGAGGACTCAGAGGCATCCAGTCTGTCAGAGACATCCAGTCTGAAGAAACAGGATCAGCTGAGGAATTGGCTAGGTGAGGTAGCTGTGGCTTGTTCTGCTTCTCTGATCTTCCAGCATTCACCCCAATACCTGGCCTCAGGTTTGATTTTATTAATAAGAACTTTTTAAGATTCCTGCTGCCGGGCGTTGGTGGCGCACGCCTTTAATCCCAGCACTCGGGAGGCAGAGCCAGGCGGATCTCTGTGAGTTCGAGGCCAGCCTGGGCTACCAAGTGAGCTCCAGGAAAGGCGCAAAGCTACACAGAGAAACCCTGTCTTGAAAAACCAAAAAAAAAAAAAAAAAAAAAAAAAAAAAAAAAATTCCTGCTACATCTACTGACAATCCAAGTACATTTCCTAAATTAACTAAGTTATATTAAAGGTTAGAGAAGAGAAAAGTACCCATTGACAGAGGGGAAGATGCAGGGAGCCAACACCTGTGGTTTCGGGTCTCTCTGGGCTCCTGTGACCAGATAGCTAACAGCAGACTGTAACTGGAGGCGGAGCTTTCTTTCCCATCCAATTTCCATTTACAGTAGACTGCCTGTTTGTATTGACTGAGTCTCCCCTCCCCCCCCCCCCCGATATTATCAGGTGGACAGGATTTGCTCTTTCACTGATAACGTTCTCTGCTTCTTCATTTTTCAGTCTTGGAGGCAGGCTGGGGTGGTATAAGGGAAGAAAAGCATTCCTCTAAAGGTGTCGTAGCTACATATCAGTGTGCTGAGGAGAAGGTCCCCACCCCAAAGGGGGTTGGGAATGAAGTGTGCCCATTGCTGGACGTATCTTTTCACTGCTCTCTCCAGAAGCATTACCTGTGAATGGTCATATGCCATTTCTAGATGCTTAATCTGCAATCCTTCCGGAGCTGTTAAAAACCATTTAAAGGACCAACATTTTAACATGTATCATCAGCATTACTTCATGAAATTTCTAAAAAATTTCAATGAAACAAACACTTTTGGGAAAACAACAACCACCCTGTTTTTTATTAAAGAGAACAGTGAATGAAAACTGGAAAAATTTAAATACCAAGTAATAAAAAATTTAAAAGTCAAGTAATTAAATTGAAAAATGTGCTGATTTGAAATAGATACTCTATTTAATGTTTATTACATATGGTGTAATTGTAAGCCAACAGTTGAGTTGAGCCAAAAAAATAGCCAGCCAGACTAGTTAAGCCAAAACATATCCTTCTAAGCATGACCCGTTTTAAAAGAATGTCTTAATTTGCTACATTATAGCAAACATCTTAGGAAACCCAGGATTCCTGTATGTACCGGACGTATTTATAAGAAGAGCTGTCAATGTTATGAGTAATTTGCCAAGTCATTTAAAGGGAACATGACTGTGTTGGCTTTCTGTGTCTGCTCCAACAAATGACCACAAACTTGGTGGCTTGAAAAACAGAACGCCCACAATGGTCTCATTGGTACCACAGTGCCAGCAGGGCTTTTGGCCCACTTGCCTAGACTAGCTCTACTTTCCAGTCCTGTTTGCTTGTCTTGGTTCATAATTCAATCCTCCATCTTCAGAGGCTACAGTAGGGCGTCTGGTTTGGTTGCCTTTCTTTCTGTCTCTACCCATCTTCATCTTGTGGATTCTTGTGTTTAAGGCTCATTGGGATAATACAGGATGATGCCCCCCCCCCCCCCCGACCTCTGCCTCGTCTCAAGAACTTTAACATAATTGGCAAAGTCTTGCAAAAATCTGCTGGTTATAGAAAGCAACTTTCAGAGGTCCCAGAACCCAGATCTGAGGGGAGGGGTGTTATCATTTAACTCAGCAGAGTGGCACACATGTGACTTATGTTGAAGGTAGAGGGCTTGAGGTGTTAGTTCCAAACTGGATATAAGCTAAGGTGATTATACTAGTAGTTTAGACCACCAATGTTTCTAAAACATGAGTACAGAAGAGTATAGATAAATGAAGCAGAGGTCAGATAACCTTGGCTAATCTCCATTTCAATATTCAGGAAAATAGGCCCCTTAATATTTCCAACAGCCTTATAGTCACTGGTTGTAATCACTGACATCATTGAGTATATTACTACTTCTTTCTCTTTTTTGTTTTCTTTGATCAGGAATTTTAATAAAATTGCTATTTAGTTGAGCTCTCAAAAATCTATTACTGCCGGGCGGTGGTGGCACACGCCTTTAATCCCAGCACTCAGGAGGCAGAGCCAGGCGGATCTCTGTGAGTTCGAGGCCAGCCTGGACTACCAAGTGAGTTCCAGGAAAGGTGCAAAGCTACACAGAGAAACCCTGTCTTGAAAAAACCAAAAAACAAACAAACAAACAAAAAAATCTATTACTTAGATTTTCTTCAATGATGGTGGGGGAGTATAGCTGTGGTATTGGGGTATAGCTGTGGGCCCCAAATGTAGCCAGAAGTTTTCCCGTGTCCAGCAGCCACTTGGTCTCAAATAAACACACAGAGGCTTATTATTAATTACAAGCTGTTTGGTCTATGGCTCAGGCTTATTGCTAGTTAACCCTGACATCTTAAATTAACCCATTTCTATTAATCTGTACTTTGCCACGTGGCCGTGGCATTACCGGTCTGCTGGCATCTTGTTCCTTGGGCAGCTGGATGGCAGTCTGCCCTGACTCTGCCCTCCTCCTCCCTGTCTCTGTCTTGGATTTCCTGCCTGGCTATAACCTGTCTTGTCATTGGCCAGAGCAGCTTCTTTATTAACCAATGGTAACAACACATATTCACAGCATACAGAAAGACCAGCCCACAGCAGTGTGGTAGAATAGGGAGGTCTTTTAACTCTTCCTTTTCCACTGGAATATCATGTGATGGCTTTATGTGTGTCTCGCTCCTATTTTAAAACACTTTCATGAAATTTGCAGTAAACTATAGTTAAAATTCCGTGTTTCGATTTCAGCCTCGCTAAGTGAATCAAACTGATGGTGGATCCAGTTTTCTGAGTATCTGGATGTAAGCAGATTTTGTAGAACACCAAAGAATTTCTTGCTTTCTATAAAAACTGCATATTAATGACTAAAGAATGATGTGTTGCCCTTCAAACTCAGAAGGCAGTTGAGTTGGTAGATCAGCCCCGCCAATAATTCTTTAGATAATCATGGATGCTGAGAAGTTGAATTTTTTTTCTAATTTATTTTCAATAGATCTCTAGAAGAAAAATTAAGTGGTTAGTTCTCGATGATAAAAAACATTATTGGGGCCTTTGTCTTTCAACTCTACCTCAATAATACACAAAAGAGACTGACCTCAGAGCACAAAACCTTAGTTCAGGATAGACTCCATATTCTTTGTTGTCAAAAGAACAAGAGAAAGAGAACCAGGGTGACTGCCTCTCTTTCACAAGTGGATCACTTGTCCTTGTTTCTGCTTAGAGGGCTCACTCTTGGGGACAAATGCAGCCTCCTGTGTCGTGTTCTTATCACCATCTGTGCTCTTTAAACGAGACCATTATTGATGAAGCGATACACCTGGGATCCACACCAGTTCCCAGCATCGGCATTCTAGATCCCATCCTGGCCATCTCAGAATCGTAAGGGACCTCCTGGAAGATGAGAAACTCTCTCCCCCAGAAAGTTGTTTATTTTGCTGTTAGCAAAGGTAAGGGAGTCCTTTGTGAATGATTTGCTTGGAATTTAAGTGTGCAGGATTCCTGACAGAGTGCTGAAAATTCATCGCACTGTATACTCACTTCTTTCTCCAAGGGTGGCTGTCTGGGAACTCGCCAGCTTCCTTTCCTTTTCCAGTTAGTCCAGCCATGATTGTCCTCAATGCCACAGCCTACCTCCTTCTGCCCTATTGCTACCACCCAGGCACTCGCTCCGGGGACTTCTAAACTTTGGGTTTGTTTGGAAGGCTCCCTTCCAAAACAAAGGTTAAAACGCCTGTTCTCTTTAATAGCTGCGCTGAACGCTGTAGCTTGTTAATGTTCAGACACCGACAGCACTGGGAAGAATCATTGCCTGTGTCAACTCATCAAGTTGTCTAAACAAGCTGGTTGGAGGCTGGCCAGCTCAGCTCCGGACAGTCATTGACCACAGAGATGGGATCTGGAAGCCCATTATAACTTGTGGAAGCAAGAGGTAACGCCGCTTCCTGTCTAGCCCACTTCCCAGGGATTAGCCCCAGAACCACCAGACTTTGAGGCCAGTGGGGTTATGTTAAACTGCAGACAAGATCTGCCTCCTCTCCTAGAATCAAAATTGAGATGGATGGGAAAGCTTTGGAGAAACCAGAAATACCATCACTATCTGGCGCTTAGCAACTGTGCGTTTACAATTTAGTTCTGCGGTTAACAGGCGCTGATAGCTGTGGTCCTACTTGAATTTTTGATGAGCTGCTGGATTCGAGAGAGGGTTCCCTTCTTTAGATGATCGCGGAGCTTTTTTCAGGAAGATCTTGGGGTTTTGTTGAAGTACATTTATTCCAGCCAGCCAAGGAGGCTTTAAAAAATAAAACAAGCAAACAACAAAAAACTTTATGGTCCGTCCACAGTGAGATGGGGGATGGAAAATCATTATGAACGTCCTTCTGGCGACAGCAGAAAGAAACTGGGAAAGGTCGTAACTACGAAACTTTGCGGAATTGTCTTGCTTTCTGACTCTGGAGTTTTCCTTAGCAGAGAAAAAAAGCCACTGTCTATTACATCCAAGATCGAATTCTTATCTCGCTAATTAGTTGAGGAATCTCAATGAAGCACCCATTGTGTGCCAGGAGCTGTGCTAAAACGTCGGAAATTCAAAAACGAAACTGCCAGCTATACTTGCCTCCAAGGAAGATAGACTGAAAATAATTGCTACTCTGTCATGGAGAGGTGTAGAAAGTCGGGGGAGGGGGGGAAGTGCCTGGGAGAGGTTGGAAAGGCTTGATGAGAGGAAATTGTATTTGATGTGAAATGAAGGGCTGTGGGAATTTGTTGAATAAAAAGCCTCAGGAGAATGAAAGAGGGAGGGTGGTGTTGCCACGGCAGCTGTAGAGGTGTGAGAGCAGAGGTGGGTGTGGCCACACAGGGATTCCACACCTTCTCCTCTACATCACTGAATGAATAGGGCTTTGCCAAGAGAACAGATGGTACAGACCGGCAGGGTACTGTCATCCACGCTGTGTGTGAGCCCTGCTTAGATTTTATTCTTGGCCTCAAGGCAGACGAAGGGAAGGTTCACAAGAGAGCATTAACATGACCAGACTCACAAACAGAAAGCACCAAAACCCCTCACTTCATGTAAGTGAGTGCTCAGGTAGTGAGGTCCACCAGTCAGCCTCCACGGCAGTTGTAACTGATCAGGGCAGAGCAAACCTCTCTCTTCCTCTGTCATGATCCAGAGCTGATGTGAGGAGAGTTTCAAGTCCTCCAGGTATGGGCAGGCCGATGGGAAGTACACTGACTTTTTGTCTGTCCACATCGTGTCTGTCCTCACTCCTCTTGCTAAGTCACCTCCCTATTTTTTTTTTAAGATCTGTCTCGATACAGATTGGGGGGGTGCTGGATAGATGGCCCAGAGGTTAAGAGCACTGACCGTTCTTCCAGAGGCCCTGAGTTCAATTCCCAGCAACCACATGGTGGCTCACAACCATCTCTAATGAGATCTGGTGCCCTCTTCTGGCATGCAGGCAGAACACTGTATACACAATAAATAAATAAATCTTTTTAAAAAAAAAAAAGAGCAACTTAGGAGGGTGGTTGGCATCAGCCTCTATCTGCCATGCATATGCACACACACACACACACACACACACACACACACACACACGGGCATATCCACATCTGCACCCAACTACCACCTCATTTCTCTCACACACATATGCACACACAGGTATATATCCCTGCATGCACATGTACTCTCCCCCCCCAAGACATATCCACGCTCCCACCCAACTATCACCCTCTTTCTCTCTCACACACACATGCACAAACTATCTGCCAGCTTTATATCTCTGTTCTCCTTTCCCACCCTTCAAGAAAAAAAAAAAAAGAATTTTCTTTGGTGTTCCCATGAATTGAGTAGAAGGAGCTTGTGCCAAGACTTACTGCATCAATGAATTCATTTTCAATTTAGGTTACTTCTTTCCTAAGAGAAATAATAAACCATAACGATGCAGTGTTCTTACTGGGCATTTCCCAGGACTGATTCTTAAAGCATACCTAGGGAAGCCAGTAAGTGCATCACAGACAGCACTCTAGTAACTACTTTGCTGTTATTTAAGGGACCAGTGCATCTGAAACACAGCTGGCCATGTCCATGTAATGCAGGTTAGTATGGGCAGTATACTGAACACACACCCAGAGAACAGTGTTGACACCAAAGGAAAAGGACGATGTCACTTCTGGACAGTTCTGGCTTGACTCAGTCCTAAAGAGAAGTGTGGTGATATACTGTGTACCCTAATAAACTTGCCTGGGGATCAGAGGACAGAGCCAGCCACTAGATTAGACATAGAGGCCAGGCAGTGGTGGCACACACCCTTAATCCTATCACTGGGAGGTAGAGATCCGTTTGGATTTCTGTGAGTTCAAGGCCACACTGGAAACAGAGCCAGGCAGTAGTAGCACACACCTTTAATCCCAGTACTGGGAAGCACACATGCCTTTAATCCCAGGAAGTGATGTCTGGGCAGAGAAAGGTATATAAGGCATGAGGAAACAGGAACTCACTCTCTTTAGGCTGAGGATTTTGTAGAGCTAAGAACTAGTAGCTGGCTGTTCTGCTTCTCTGATCTTTCAGCTTTCACACTGATATCTGGCTCTGGGTTTTTTATTAAAAGACCATCTAAGATTTGAACAACAGAGAAATGCTGGGGTGGTTTCAGTGTTTGTGAGAACTGGAAAATGGAGACAAAATAAACCAGGGGCATTGCAGATTTAGAGGCTTATCAGCCCAGAACTGCAAATGGCCAGGACACACCCAGGAATAGCCATGGGCAATGAAAGTCCTAAAAGAAAGAATGTTTCCCTCCTCCATATATGTCCTTACTTTGAAGATGTTTGACAAACTGGGTTAAATCGTCATTACCGTGGAATGTGCTAGTATTCAGTCATCTTTAGCTACAAGCCCCACCCCCACCTCCCATAATTTAGTTGTGGATGCTGAAGCACTAGGAAAGCAGTAGAAAAATCTAGCAATGAGCCACAGAAATCTTCCAGCCGTACACTTGCTGCTCTTGCAGAGGACCCAGGTTCAGTTCCTGGCACCTGCATGGTGCCTCACAACCATCTAAAACTCTAATTCCAGGGGCTCTGACACCCTCTTCTGGCCTCCAGGGCACTGTACACACACAGTGCACAGATATGCATGCAGGCAAAACACTCATTCACACAAAATAAAAATTAACAACTCTTTCTAAAAAAAAAAAAAGACGTAGTTCTTCCTAATCATTTTTAAAAACCAGAACCCTATCGCTCACACACAGTTATAATATTGTTCTTTAAAATGCTGTTTTGATGGCTGGGCCATAATTCCATTGTAGAGCACTTGCCTAAAATGACTAGTGCTGTGGGATGGTCTGTATGTCAAATGCTCTGATTGGTCAATAAATAAAACACTGATTGGCCAGTGGCCAGGCAGGAAGTATAGGCGGGACTAACAGAGAGGAAAATTGAGAGAACAAGAAGGCAGAGGGAGACACTGCCAGCCGCCGCCATGACAAGCAGCATGTGAAGATGCCGGTAAGCCACGAGCCACGTGGCAAGGTATAGATTTATAGAAATGGATTAATTTAAGATATAAGGACAGCTAGCAAGAAGCCTGCCACGGCCATACAGTTTGTAAGCAATATAAGTCTCTGTGTTTACTTGGTTGGGTCTGAGCGGCTGTGGGACTGGCGGGTGACAGAGATTTGTCCTGACTGTGGGCCAGGCTGGAAAACTCTAGCTACAGACTAGGACTTTGGGTTTGGTTCCCAGCACTCAAAAACAAACAAACAAACAAACAAAAAGATTTTTGTGGCACAGCACTGCTCTACCGTTACCTCTGGGACTTCGCTTCAAGTGGCGGCTTCCCACTTCAGCACTTTAGCCAGATCTCAGAGGGCGCTTTCCAGACAACCGCCGGGATTTCAATTTCTTCAAAAAGTATCCTTTAACTGCCTGCTGGCTACATTGTTGGAGAGTTGAAATAATCCAGTCACCCTTCCCGAATGTCAGGCTAACCTGAGGTCACGTGATCAGAAGCCACACGCAATGCTTGAGAAGCTTATCTCAAGACTCCAGCGATGATGGTAAGATGTCAGTGACTGACGGTAAGAGTTCGGAGTTTTTAGTCTGGGCGTAAAATAAAATTCAGAAGAGATGAAATGTGTCGGAGAACTGGAGACAGAAATCCAAGTTCGTTTGTACTGTCTGCAGGGAACAGTGGTCATGTACTGGAAGGAAGTGGGGGCTGCCATTGGGGAGTTGCAAACCATTATCTCCTCTGCCTCTGAGGACTGCACGGTGTCCCTCAAGGCTCGGGCTATACCTGGAGGCTTGCTTCAGTGTCTTTAGGAGAACTGCTAAGCATTTAAAGGTCTCCCGCTGTTTCTCACATAATGAGGGGTAAGTTTAAACCACACAACAGACAATATTGGGAGTCTTCTAACCACCCCAGGAGAGTATCTAAAGTGCTTTCTTGAAAGTAGATATTCAGAAACTGCTCAGTACTCCAAATCAGCAGTTCTCAACCTATGGGTCAAGACGCTTTTTGGGGGGGG
>CABHPH010142513.1:0-18939 GCA_902168325.1 Peromyscus nudipes
TGAGGATTGAGTTCAACCTGGTAGATTCAGTCCAGGCAGGTCCAGTCCTCTCCTCACAGGCTGAGTCAAGTGTCCCTGTATAAGCCCCAGGTTCCAAACAGCCAGCTCATGCACTGAGGACAGGACCCGGTCCCACTGCCTGGATGCCTCCCAAACAGATCAAGCTAATTAACTGTCTTACTTATCCAGAGGGCCTGATCCAGTTGGGGGCTCCTCAGCTATTGGTTCACAGTTCATGTGTTTCCTTTCATTTGGATATTTGTCCCTGCGCTTTTTCCAACCTTGGTCTCAACAATTCTCGCTCATGTAAACCCTCCTCTTTCTCACCAATTGGACTCCTGGAGCTCCACCTGGGGCCTGGCGGTGGATCTCTGCATCCGGTTCCCTCAGTCATTGGATGGGGTTTCTAGCATGACAATTAGGGTGTTTGGCCATCCTACCACCAGAGTAGGTCAGTTTGGGCTGTCTCTTGATCATTGCCAGTAGTCTATTGTGGAGGTATCTTTGTGGATTTCTGTGGACCTCTCTAGCATTTTGCTTCTTCCTATTCTCATGTGGTCTTCATTTATCATGGTCTTTTATTCCTTGTTCTCCTTCTCTGTTCTTGATCCAGCTGGGATCTCCCGCTCCCCTAAGCTCTCTTTCCCTAGACCCTTGCCCTTCATTACCCCCACTCACGTCCAGGTTGTTCATGTAGATCTCATCCATTTCTCTGTCATTGGGCAATCCCTGTGTCTTTCTTGGGGTCCTGTTTTCTAGGTAGCCTCCCTGGAGTTGTGAGTAGCAGTCTAGTCATCTTTGTTTTACATCTAGTATCCTCCTAGAGTGAGTACATACCATGTTTGTCTTTCTGAGTCTGGGTTACCTTACTCTGGTTATTTAGTTAATAGAAATGATGCACAGTAAAGTTACTATATTATAAAAGGGATACAGTGGACAGCAGGCACAGTGGAGTGTGTGGGCTTTACCTTAAGGTGGACATCGTCCATGAGGGCCAAGAGAAATGTGTAGAGGTTTCCCAGGAAAAGAGCAAAGATGCGTCCCAGCTGCCACTTCAGCCCGGTGCGTGGGTGGTAGTTCTCCAGGGCAGCAATGGTTTCAAACAGAGGGGGACAAAACATGCCAAGCAGAGACATCACAATCTCCACCTGAAAAAATTGAAAGGCGGGAGTTTTAAAGGATAAATGAATAAAGAGGTTAAAAATTTTGGAAAAAAAAATTTAGATAGCCAAAGACTCAAACAAGGCTATAAAACAATTTTTTAAAACCACAATTCAGTAACTCACTCTTTAAATATAAAACAAAATATAATTGCCTAAAATAAAAAATTCAGAATGTATACACTATCTGGCTGAGAATATCACCCAGAATAACAAACACCATGATATGTTCTAGTGAAGTTACTGAACTATAAACAAAACAACTCTTCCAGCAATTGGAACTACTGACTTATAAGGAAAAGAAAATTAGAGTACCATCAGCCTTTAAAAAATAATTACTTAATATTTTACAAATTTGAGTGTTTTGCCTGAATGTATGTATGTATGTATGTATGTATGTATGTATGTATGTATGTATGTATATATGTATGTATGTGTATCCATGCGTGCCTTGTGCCTGCAGAGGCCAGAAGAGGGTGTCGGGTCCATGGAACTGGAGGTACAGATGGTTGTGAGCCACCTTGTGGGTGCTGGGACTGAAACATGGGTCTTCTTCAAGATCGCTGTTAATGACTGAGTCATCTCTCCACCCTGTGATAGTTACTTGTTTTGAGACAACGTCTTACTACGTAGCCTGGCTGTCCTGGAACTCACTAGGTAGACCAGGCTGTCCTCAAACTTTCAGAGATCCCCGTGTCTCTGCCTCCTGAGTGCTGGGATTAAAGGAATGTGCCACCATGCCCAGCTTAATTTTGCCTTTTAAAGCAAGGCCTGCAGTTCAGACTTTCAGGGACTCTGCTGAGTCGTTGATTTAGGCAGGTGACTCAACACTTCCCCCCAATCTTGGCATCCTTGGAGATGCCTGTCTTACCTCATTCCTTTCATACCAGCTGACATTCTGCATTTTGGAGAATTCCTGTGACCGCTTCACCACAAAGTAAATGAGGTACCCACTTCCACACAGACAGCAGAGAATGAGAAAGTTGGCCAGGACACGGAGAAATCTTGTCAGGTGGATATTTTCCTCTTTGTTACTCTCTTGTTCATCCACGATAGATTCCTTAGCATGTGAAAATGAGATTCGAATAATGTCAGGCCAGGAATACTTCTCTGTATTTCTTTTTTTCGTTTGTTCTTTCTTTCTCTTCCTTCCTTCCTTCCTTCCTCCCTCCCTCCCTCCCTCCCTCCCTCCCTCCCTCCCTCCCTCTCTCTCTCTCTCTCTCTCTCTCTCTCTCTCTCTCTTTCTTTCTTTCTTTCTTTCTTTCTTTCTTTCTTTCTTTCTTTCTTCTAAGACAGGGTTTCTCTGTGTAGCTTTGCAGCCTGTCCTGGAACTCACTTTGTAGATCAGGCTGGCCTAGAACTCACAGCAATCCACCTGCCTCTGCCTCCCCAGTGCTGGGATTAAAGGTGTGCACCACCACCGCCCAGCACTTCTCTGTATTTCAATAAATGATACAGAGGAGGTGATGTAATACCCTGTAGAGAATTATATTTTCTATAAAAATATGTTTTACTGTTATTGTTATTTTGGGTTTGGCTATTTTGTAATAATGAAAGCTGAAATTTACTATGTGCTAGATATAGTACTAAATATTTTCCATGAACTATTTCTTTCTTTCTTTCTTTTCTTTTTTTTTTTTGTTTTGTTTTGTTTTGTTTTTTGAGACAGAGCTTTTCTGTGTATCCCTGACTCTCCTATCCTGGAACTCTCTTTGTAGACCATGCTGGCCTCAAACTCAGAGATCCACTTGTCTCCATCTCCAGTGCTGGGATTAAAGGTGTGCACCACTACTCCCGGCCCTCATGAGTTATTTCTTAATCTAACAGTGAACCAATAGAACGGTTAATACTATTGCTCACATTGCATGTATAAAGGCCCACAGTGGTTGTCAATGAGCTATGTCGGGTTGTTTCAAATCAATAGACCAAATAAATTCAAATTAAAATTAATTCATTTAAGTTTTTTTGTTATTTTTTTTTATGTGTATGGATGTTTTGCCTGCAGGTATGTCTGTGTACCACATGTGTGCCTGGTGTCTGTGGAGGCCAGAAGAGGGTTCAGAATCCTAGGAACTGGAGTCATAGACAGTTGTGAGCTGCTGTGTGGGTTCAGGGAATGAAATCCAGGTCCTCTGCAAGAACAACCACTGCTCATATCTGCTGAGCTCTCTCCAGCCCTTCAGATTAAAATTTTAATCTTGAGCTTTCAAATACAAGAGTTGTCAAATATCCTATAAAATTTACATAGTAGATATTGTTAGCCTGAAATCCATGTGTCTCTTTCACTACTCACCACTGCCAATATTGCATGAAAATAACCATAGACAGTCAGTATGTAAGTAAATGTGCATGGTTTCGTTTCAATAAAGGTTTATTTATAAAAGTATGTAGCAGTCTAGATTTGGTCCCCAAGCTATATTTTGCCAATTCCTATTCTTAGGGTTTAATATTGAGTACTGGTTTTATTCGTTTGTTTGTTTGTTTGGTGCCTTATATAGTTTTTGGTAGGGGGACTTTAATTTATTGATAGACATTTATGTTTTGTGTATTAGTGTAAATAGAATTTAAAAATCAGTTTAGGGCTGGAGAGATGGCTCAGCGGTTAAGAGCACTGGTTGCTCTGCCAGAGGACTCGGGTTCAATTCCTAGCACCCACATGGCAGCTTACAACTGTCTGTAACTCCAGTTCCAGGGGACCTGACACCCACAGCAAAACACCAAGACATATAAAAACAAACAACCAAAAACCCCAAAACAATTCCCAGCATCCACATGGCAGCTTTGTAATCCGGCTCCAAGTGATCTGACACCCTCACACAGACATACATGCAGACAGAACACCAATGCACATAAAATTTAAAAAAAAGAAAAAAAATCAGTTTAATTGTTTTCTGTTAGTATAAAATACAATTGATTTTTGTTGGTTATGCTTGTGTCCTGCATCAGTAACTATGAAGACAGGTGCAGTAAGGGCATACTAGGACAGAAAACATGTCTCCTGGACCGAGTACTTGGGAGGAGACCTCTCTGCCAATCCCCAGTTACTGTGTTCACTCTGAGGTTTAGCTAACTCATTAGGCAGTTATGTTATGTTAGTTCACAGAATCCTCACATCTACCCTGTTATGTGTAGGAGGTACAGAGGTCCTTGTGCGCCGGGCGGTGGTGGTGCACGCTTTAATCCCAGCACTCGGGAGGCAGAGGCAGGCAGATCTCCATGAGTTCGAGGCCAGCCTGGGCTACAGAGTGAGTTCCAGGACAGGCACCAAAGCTACACAGAGAAACCCTGCCTAAAAAAAAAAAAGAAGAAGAAGAAGTCCTTGTGCTCATAGTAGGTCTAGCACTAAGGACCAGGAATATTAAATACACAGAGTTGTCTCTTCAAGGGGAGATGTGTATAACCTGTTTTCTGCCCAGAAGGCTGGGAATGGAGGTGGTTAATAGCCTGGTGACTTTTGTGTTATCTGTATGACCAAGACCATACCATATCCTCCCCTAGACCCTTAAGATGCCACATATAATCAATCTATAGAACCCATCTTGGAAGATGTCACATTTACTTTGCAAAGAGTTTCAATACAGTTTTGTTTTAAGCTTTATTTTGCACACGGGATTGAGTTATTTATCACCAGGAGAAATTTCTCCAAACTGTTCTCACTTAAATATACCTAGAATAAACTTCTGGGGTCAGACTCTAGAAGTCTGAACCAACGCTGGCTGCTGAGTCATCCTTCTTGCTTCAGGTACATTGTTATTCTGCCGGCCTTGGTGGTCGCAGAGGCTCCCCATGGTTATGTTTGTGTATTGCCTCTGCTATCAGTAGACACTGCTTTCTTTCTGATGGTTTTACGAGCTTCATAGGCAAGGCATGACCTTTGTTCTGGTCCAGAGGAAATGTCACAGCTGTTCTAGCCTTCCCGCCTGTGGCTGCAGATGGCCACATTCCACTTGCTGAGAGGAGAGGACATCCCCATCCACCCACTGCCAGGTGAACAGGACTCAGGCCCAATAAACCCATTTAGTGGGTAGTAAGCTCAAATCCTTTGCTGGCAGCTAGCAGAAGACCATTTCCCAGGGGAAGGCTGGATTAGAGAAGGAAAATGAAAAGGGAGATAATGCTGGGTGGTGGTGGTGCATGCCTTTAATTCCAGCACTCAGGAGGCAGAGCCAGGCTGATCTCTGTGAGTTCGAGGCCAGCCTGGTCTACAGAGTGAGTTCCAGGACCAAAACTACACAGAGAAACCTTGTCTCGAAAAACCAAAAAAAAAAAAAAAAAAAAAAAAAAGGGTGGGGTGGGGTGGGAAGCTAAATACAACTGATGTACAAGCAAGCACCGAGTCCTGGATAAGACAACCTGCCAAACCAGGCAGGAGAAATACTGAACTATCAAGAGCTGGGAGTGGAAGCCAGGTATAGTGGAGTAATCCTCCAATCCCAGCACTCAGGAAGCTGAGGCAGGAAGATCACAAGTTCAAGGCCATCCTGGGCTATGTAATGAGACCCCTGTCTCAAAAGCTTATAGTTGTTTTTACCGCCACAGAGGAACAATATAACACACAATGTTTCCATGCTATAGTGTCTGCCTCTATTCATTTATTTGCTGTCTGGTTCATGTTTGCTTGATTGAGATACAGTCTTGTTATATAGCCCAGTCTGGTCTCAAACTCATGCCTCCCATGTTCATTCCCAAGTGCCAGGATTACAAGTATACCACCATGCTGGTTGGGTTGAACTATATTTCATCTGCCCACTTCAAGTTTCTTGTGAATAAAATAATGAGGATTGTAAGAGACATGGACTGTAAGAAGCACAAGGTTAATTATCTGATTTCCACATCCTTAAATGGGAGTTCTATTACTTGGGGAGCTTTGAAAAACAAAACAACCAACTTAAATAACAACAGCAATGACAATGTTAGCCAATCACATCAGAATCCCAAAGGCCCTGGGCAGGACAGTCTTAAAGCTCCTTAGGCAATTCCAGCATGCGCAGAAGGTTGGCACGAGTTGTCCCAAATGAATCCTTCCATGAACTCCACCAGTAAGCAGTATCATGAGGGAAGAGGCATGACCAGACTTCAGAAGTAAGGTTCTAGTTATACTGTGACTGGATGTGCCATGTTTGGTTGATATCTCTGGGAGGCCTGCCCTTTTCTGAAGGGAAATTTAGAAGGTGTGTGTACTGATACAGCTCCTCTCATGGATTATTTGGAGACCTCATTTCCACTCACCCAGCTGAGGAAAGCTTCCCAGTGGCCAGGGGGACCCAGAGTTTCCTCGGGAAGGAGTAAAAGCCCCAGGGTCACTACCTTGAAGCTGGTGGTGATGGAGACGTATTTGTTGTCGGCTGTCTCTGAGTTCCCGATGAGGTAGTCCCAGCTGGTGAACATCTTGAAGCTGAACGTGAAGTTGTCACTCTCTCCCTCACTGGTACTCCCTTGGGTATTGCTGGCCATCCTGGAGGACATACGCCACTGTTGTCACACCTGTCTCTTTTCTGCTACATCAGCCACTGGGACCCTTGGCCCAAGTCAGTCTTGGCACAGGGAGATGACATGCCATGAAGCGACAAGTCCGGGAGGGACATTAGGTAGGATGATTTTGATTCTAGCCAGAGAACTGCTCCCCCCAAATTCAGAGGTCCCTGCAAGCACCCCTGGTGTGTGTTAGGTAATGAGTCTGCAAGATATAGGACACCTCACTGTTTTCTGTCCTTGCATTTGGCTTCTTGAGGTTTGACTCAGTTGTGTGCACAGTCTGAGAACTTGCGTACTTTCTAAGTCATCTAATTTTCTTGGCTAGAGGTATGCATTTTTCTCATGTAAAACTCAGTAACTTGGACTGGGATGGCTCAGCTGGTAAGAGCACTTGTTGCTCTTGCAGAGGACCCAGGTTCTATTCCCAGTACCAACATGGCAACTCACAACTGTCTGCAACTACAGGTCCAGGGGATTCGATAGCCTCTTCTGACCTCCCTGGGCACCAGGCACATGTGGTACACATACAGACATGCAGGCGAAAGTGTTTATACACATAAAATAAATAATAAGTATTTTTAAAGGCCCAGTAACTCTTGAGGATGCTGGTTGGATGGCCTGGTTAATATATCCTTCAGCAAGCTTGGATGAAAGCATCCAGACCTTCCTTGTTGGCTCCCTGTTTCATCCCACCTGACCCAGCCTCTCTGTATTCACTGGTGATCAGTCCTGTGGGAATCACAGAATTCGAATCATGGATTCCATCAGAAAGTGTGGTGTGTTTGTGCCCCTCCCTGGTTCTATGTTGCCTGTTGACTGTTCTAGACTTGCTGCTCCACAGGACCTAGTTATTTTTGGTTCATCATAGAAACATGCCACATTCATGGACTGGACTAATTTTTCTTCTTAGAATATGAATTAAGAGGAACAGATAAAGCTAGGGGAGATGGATATATTGTTAAAGTGCTTGGTACAGGCAAGAGGACCCAAGTTTGGGGTCCCTAGTACCTAAGTAAAGAACCAGGTGTATGGCATGTGTCTGTAATTCCAGGGTTGGGGAGGTGGAGACAGGTGGATCCCCAGAGCTCACTGGCTAGACAGCCTGGCCGAATGGGTAAACTTCAGGTTCAGTGAGAGCTCCTGTCTCAAAAAATAAGATGGAGAGTGATTGGGGAATACACTTACGTATATGAAAAAAAAAAAAGAAGCACAATGTATAAAGGTCAATCTTGACAGAGGTAGGTAGACATGGGGCCAGAAAGGAGCCATGACTAAACATAGCCACACAAATTCTTTTAGTATAGGTCTATTGTTTTTAATCTTTATAAATGACAGGATTGGTATTTTTATGTATTTTTTTTCTTCTGAGGAGGCTGCAAACTTCCAGCCACCTTATCAGGTTCTACACTCCCTCTCAAGCTACAGTGACCTTTTGCTAGTTTGGGTAACTGGATTGGCTATCTTGATAGGAATTCTAGAATTGTCTGCTGCCTCTGGGTCTTTGCATATGTGCCTTTTCCACTTACATTTCAAACTTTCAGCATGACCGGCTGTTCTCTGCCTCGTTTAAAGGAGTTTCATTTCATAAAACTCACTTCCCAGAGCTTCACATATCATCTGGCTTATCACTCATATTTCATAATCTGCATTGGCTTGGTGTGGTCATTCATACTGATTGTTGACAAGATCTAGAATCACCTAGGAGACGAGCCTGTGGACATGTTGGTGAGGTGTTATCTAGATTAGGGTAATAGAGTTGGGAAGAGCCAATTGCTGGTGACACTCTTCCACAGGCTAGGCTCCTGGATTGACAGCTCAAGTGACTGGCAATCATCACTCTGCTTCCAATCGTGGAGGCAATGTGACCAGGTGCCTCAAGCTCCTGCCACTGGAACTCCCTGCCATGATGGACTGTACCCCAGGACTGTGGGCCCAAATAAGCCCTCTGTCCCTTCAGTCACCTCCGTCAGTTATTTTGTCCAGCAGTATCACAAGGAACCACTAGACTTATATAGCTGCCTGTTTGTTTCCTCTCATTCACAAGAAAGTAAATGCACACAGAAGAATCAGAGGAGAGTTGTCTGAATGAAGAAAGATCAAAACCCACAAACAAGACACTTATACTTACGATCTAATGACAATCATCAAGCTGTAGCCAAACACGCTGACCCCCACCATAAAGTAAGCCATGGGCAGCCTGTACCTCAGCCATCCAATGGTCCTCTGGTTGTTGTAGTAGCCATAGAAGAGAGCAGAATATTTGATGTAGCCCTGTGAAAGACGTCCAAAGTCTCTGGGTTTGTAATCTCAGAGGAGAAAGTAATTGCACACTTCCATTCTGTCAGGAATTTCTGTCTCAGAGTTTTAAAGCAAGTCTACAGAGAGGAAGAGTCCTAAGTATGCAATTCATAGCGTCTCCAGAGGCCATCCACGGTATTGTCTATTCTTTATTCTTCCACTGCACAAAGCGCATGGAGACTCGGAGGAGAGGAGGTGTGTGCATGCGTTGAGTACGCGTGCCCAGCACATGCACTCAAGAATGCATAGCTCCGAGCTATTGTGTTATATAGCTAGGTTCTTGTTTTGTTTTTGTTTTTCTTGAGACAGGGTAACAGTTCTGGCTGCTCTGTAACTATCTTTGTAGACCAAGCTGGCCTCAAGCTCCACCGCGCTGGCTCTTTTTTTTTTTTTTTTCAATTTATTCTTCTCTAACACAATACATCCTGCCAGCAGCCTCGTCTCCCTCCACTCCTCCCAGTCCCCTCCCACCTGCCCTCTCCCCCAGATCCACTGCTCCTCCGTTTCCCTTGAGAAAAGAGCAGGTTTAACAAGATTTGGGCACAATCCCTCAAATCAAGCCGTCCCGTCTGCCCCTGTTTTCTTTTTGACTCTCACATGTGCTTGGTTTTAGTAATGAGTAAACTTTTAAAACAAATTAGTTAGGTATAGTATTCATTTAGATTTTAGTACTTTTTATATTTCTTTGCTGAAAACCACATCAGGGATTGTTGTTGAATGAATTCCGTTTGTTTTTGGTAGGTAAGAGATTTCAGCAGGGATTTCTGGGTAAGAAAAAAGTGAAGAAAAGCCCTGGCGGCACAGTGGCTGGGTACCTTGCCAGCCACACTGGTTCCTCATTTCTGAGGAGACTCAAGTCTGACTCTGAGGACAGAGGGTGCCAGCCCCATAGCTTGCTGTAGGCAGCACCGTTGCCAGGCTACATGACCTCAGGACCATTTGAAGCTGCAGATGAGAGGCGTGGAGGGTGAGGACGGGTAAAGGGGAACGATTTCAGGGAGAGGCCCATCAGCAGGGTATGAGGCACTGTAGTGTGCTGTGTGTGCTCAGGGACGTCCCTGACTTCAGAATATGGGACACTCACTTGGGAGGCCTTAGGCAGTCAGCGGCACACTGTTCTTTTGTAAACTCAATGAAGAACACTGGCTTTAATTCCACTGGGGATGGGAAGCAAGAGACAGCCGAAGTAGGAGAGGGACATGTGTGGTGATATTGTGTCCCCCAATATATTGTGCACCTTAATAAACTTATCTGGGGTCAGAGGACAGAACAGCCGCTGGATAGACATAGAGGCCAGAAAATGGTGGCACAAACACCTTTAATCCTAGCCTTCTGGAGGCAGAGATCTATCCGGATCTCTGTGAGTTCAAAGCCACACTGGAAACAGCCAGGCATGGTGACTCACGCCTTTAATCCCAGGAAGTGATGGCAGGAAGCAGAAAGGTATATAAGGCGTGAGGACCAGGAACTAGAGCCTTCGTTAAGAAGCTTTTAGGCTTCTAGCAGTAGTTCAGCTGAGATCCATTCGGATGAGGACACAGAGGCCTCCAGTTTGAGGAAACAGGATTGGCTGAGAAGATGGCGAGGTGAGGTTAGCTGAGGCTCGTTCTGTCTCTCTGATCTTTCAGCATTCACCCTAATACCTGGCTCCAGGAGTGTTTTTATTAATAAGACCTTTTAAGATTCGTGTTACAGACATGCTCCAATCTACATTTTATGAAGTTCACTCTGGCAGCAGAGGAAATGGAGGATGATACCATTTAGGCTGAGACAAGACAGGGCATTCCAAGGGCAGCCATGGTCAGCTGAGCAAAGCGCAGACGTAAGGGGTGGGAAAACGTTCTGTTTAAGACAAGGGTTCTATTTGAAGAAAGCATCGCTTTTCAACAACTAAATGCAACATTCACATTGTCTACTCACTTATAAGATGCTTCCCTAGGGATCACTGGAGGAAATGAAGGACTAAGAAAAGCCGTGGGAGCAGTGTGACTGGGTACCTCAGGAAATTATTCCGTTCTCTCTCCATTTCTGAGGGGACTGAAATTTGACTTTGAGAGCGAAGGACACCAGCTCTACAATCACAAAATGGAAGTGCGTTGACACCATGGTTCGTACCTCAAAATCCCAAAGGACGGAGAAGTCCATGGCTTTTTCTTCCTCCGCTCGAGGCACTGTCTTTCTGGGAATACTTCCATAGGGCATGCCCATCAGCACCTCACATGGGGACAGGTGACAGAGAGTGAGTTGAGAAAGTGTGAAGCGTAACCATAAACGTGTTTGACAAATCCCACATCCTGCTATCAGATGACCCTCACTCACACCCTTATGAAAAAGGTAAGAATGGGCTCAAATTTACAGATTGACTTTAGGATGGAGTGGCTTTTCAAAATAATATTGATTTTAATTTTTATTTATGTGTGTGTCTGTGTGAGTATGTGTGGCACCTTAGGAGGCCAGAAGAGGATGTCAGATTCTCCGGAGCTGGAGTCACAGGTGGTTAGGAGCCACCTGATGTGACCCAACTCCAGTCCTTTGGAGGAGCAGTAGATGCTCTAACAGCCGAGCCATCCCTCCAGCCCCTAGGCTGGCTTTTGAAAAAGTGAGATTAATTTCTTCTTCCACATGGTCTTTCCATTTCTCATCTTATTTTGTTCACTAAACTTGACAGGGCCCCTCTTGGAAATCTTCTAGTCTGCTAATTTTTATTAGCTATGTTATAGATTTATTGTTCTTATGTCAACATTTTAATCAGATACTTAGGGTGTAGAGATTTGTTGGCAATGTTTGTCTAATTAATGACTGTAACTAGCTCCACAGTCTTTTATTTAAAGTCAAACACTTTTTGGTCAAATACATGGATTTGGGGGCTTCTGCAGTGATATTACTTATAGACAAGTTGTATTTCTAGTACAAAATATATAAAATATTCAATTTTTTGATCTATTGGCTAAAGTAAAAATTTCAAAAAGTGTTGACGGATGCTGAAGATAGAGACATACGGTGCTGCTCTTAGCTTTTGTAGCACCGGTTTTGATATTTCACTTCTTAAAATTACTTTTGCTTATTAATTTACAGGTTCACAGTTCAGATCTGTCCCTCTCTCCTCTGATCCCCCCACCAGCCCTCTTTGGGTCTGGATTTGTAGTCCTGGCTGGTCTAGAACTTGCAACGATCCTTCTGCCTTTACCTCCCCAGTGCTGGTGTTACAGGTATGTGTCACCCAAGCTCTTCTGTTTCTACTTATTAGGTTTTAATTTATGTTGTTATTGGGAAATACATTACACATAAAGTAGCATACAGAATACATAGTCAGTCATAATAATGAAACTTAACTACTTTTTAATCCAGCTATCATCTGGCTTTTAAAAACTCCACAAAACTGGGGCTAGGGAGATGCCTCTGTAGGTAAGAGCACTTGCTGAGCAAGAATGGGGACCTGAGTTAGAGTCTCCAGCACCATGAAAAGTTGGGTATAGTTGCAGGTGCTATGATGTCAGTGCTAAGTGTGTGTGTTTGTGTGTGTGTGTGTGTGTGTGTGTGTGTGTGTGTGTGTGTGTGTGTAAATAGTGGGGAGCAGACAGGAGAATCACTAGGCTTGCTGGCTACCAACGTAACTCCAGGTTCAGTGAGAGAACTTGTCTGTGTTTGCCTGCTTGCTTGTTAGATTCTCACTACGTAACCCCGACTGGTCTGGAGCTTGTTTTGTAGACTAGTCTGGTTTCAAACTCATAGAGATCCACCTGCCTTTGCCTTCCCAAGCACTGGGATTAAAGGGGTGTGCCACTGTGTCCAGCTGACATGCTGTCTTAAGCGAATGCATTGCAAAGTGTTATAGATCAGGAAATCGTATATCTTCTTCCGGCCCCTGTACATGTGCACGGGCACACACACTTGTACACGCATGCCCTGTTCCCCACGTCAGCAGAGAGCTCATCTCCCAACCGCCTCTTCACTGTTCCTTATAATTCCCTTCCTTTTGCTCAGTTTCACCACTTTCTCTCTTTCTTTCCCCTCAGGGTAAAAGAAGAAAAAACAAACAAACAAACAAAAAACCGAGATCTTAACTTTTTACTCCTTTTAAGTACAGACAAAAGGCAGAAATGTGTTATTGGTTTCTTAACTCAGAACCCTAAGTATGTTGGTTCCCTGCTCTGTACTGAACAACCAGGGTAATTGACATGAAAACTGAATTCAAACGGAGCTGTGCATTGGGGTGCATGCTTATAATTCAGGTGTTGGGAGGAATGAGGCAGGGGGATTGTGAGTTTGAGGTCAGTCTGGGCTTTATAATGATACCTTATTTCAAAAGAAAAATTTTTTTTAAAGAATGACAGAGAATAGTTAAAGTAAAAAAGAGTATTTGGAAAGTATAACTGAAGATGGCGGCTGTAGTGAAGCCTCAACACTATCTGAAGGCATAGGAAAGTCTAGTTTTACCTCTGGGATGATGACTAGACCAAATATTAAGCCAAAAAGGACGAGGTTGACTCCATACATCCATCGGAGAAAGATGAAGTATGATGCCACTGAGGAACCAAAGTGACCTGGGGGAAAAAGATGGCACAGTGACATGTCAGTGAAGAGACAGGCATGCCCATAAGAGTGGTTTTCACACCAGTCTGTCAAATAAACCTCCAGGGCTCCTTTTCTTATTCTAGAAGAATAACCTGAAGCTCTGTGGGGTAACTGAGTCTCCTGAGCTCTCACATCAGGAAGCGAGGAATCTGGATTAGAATCTGGTCCCTATACTCATCCAATGCCCACTTTCCCCTTGATGCAACAGAAACTATGAACTAATCTAACCAGAAGGCCAAGTATACTCAGTATCTAAGCTTTGGGAGACTTCTTTGAGGAAACCAATGTAAACCAATGATATTGAGAACACTGACTTTCAATGTCCTTGATCTTCATTTCCCAGGGAATACATTGAGTCTTGAAATTATGAAAGTCCCTCTTAAACTTGATCCATTTCTGAAATGAAACAGATGAAACCCTCAGTCACCAACATGTTGACCTTAAGCACCAAGGGGCACAGTTGGGTCATGGGAGATGCTGAAGGAGGCAGGGCAGTGTGTGTGTGTGTGTGTGTGTGTGTGTGTGTGTGTGTTGAAATGGTGAGGGGAGGGGCAGAGAAGGGAATGGGGCATGGATATGAGGGCAGGAAGCCTGGCAACAGTAGGGGAGGGTGTTGAGAGAAGCAGGGCAGAGGCAGTGGGGGTGTACGGGGACAGGAAACATTGGCAGAAGCCAGGGTTACAGCACAGAGCAAGTCTGTAGTGCGGAAGACAATTCAAATTTGGACATTCTGATACGAGTTTTAAAATTCTGCGTACATTTTCTGGGTCCTCTGATACAACTTTCTTCATGTTAAAACAAAAATCGAGGAAAAAGAAACCTCACAATTCACATTCAGCAGGGAGCCAAGAGCCTGGGTTCACTCGGAGCGTTGCTAAACTGCTTTGAGAGATCTCAGCCCAGGTCTGCCCATCCTTTTCCTGGTGGAATCACTGACCTTGCTGGGCTGAAAAGAGATAGGCAAGAATTCTTCCTTCTCATAGAGTGCTACAGTGTCCCCCAAAGGCCCACGTGCTCAAGGTTTGTTCCCAGAGGAGCGCTACAGAGGGATGGTAGAAATTTTAGGTCATGGAGCCTATTGGGAGGTCTCTAGGTCACTGGGTGTCTGCCCAAACTGGACAGCGAGTCCCTAGTCCTCTTCTCCCCCTCCCGCTTTTTTTCACTTTTTCTCTCTTCCTTACTCCCCTTTCTGAGACAGGGTCTTGCTATGGATCCCAGGCTGCCTGGAACTCAAGGTCCTCCTGCTTCAGTCCCCTGTGTGCTGGGATTCCAGACAGCATCACCAAATCTGGCCTTCTCTCTCTCTCTTTGTATCCTGGACATGTGGTGTGCAGTATTGCTTTGCTTCCTTAGGCCCAAAGCAACAAGGTTACTCATGGGTTAGGAAACTGAATATCCTAAATATCCTTTCCTCTTTTTGAGTTATCTCAGGAATATGTTACACACACACACACACACACACACACACACACACACACACACACACACACACTTCTGTCTGTAGATAGATAACTCAGTGAACCAGAACATCACCTAACAGATTTATAGGAAACAGGAAATAGCAAACCCCCTTCTATAATAACCTTAAATGCACGTGGCCTCTTCTCACCACTAAAAAGATAAAGACTAATAGCTGGATTAAAATGCTGTCATTAAAATGTATGTTGTCTCGAAGAAACACACTTAGCTGGCAGAGATATCAAAACTACCAAAGGATGCAACATAAACTAGCAGGCTAATGGAAAGCATAAAGAAGCAGGCTCCCTGGGCGGTCGGGGTGCACACCTTTAATCCCAGCACTCGGGAGGCAGAGGCAGGTGGATCTCTGTGAGTTCCAGGCAAGCCTGGTCTACAAAGGGAGTTCCAGGACAGCCAGAACTACACAGAGAAACCCTTTCTTGAAAAACCAAAAAAATGGAATTAAAGGTGTGAGAAAGAAAGAAAGAAAAAGAAAAAAGAAGAAACAGGCTCAGGCTCAGCCATTCTTACATCAGACAAAGTAAACTTCAAACCAAAACTAATTAGCACTACACATTAATAAAAGGAACAGTTCCTAAAGAAGATCTAACAGTTGTAAACTTTTATGTACCAAATACTGGAGGCCTGAATTTCATAAAACAAACATTAAAAGACATAAAAGACCACCTAGGCCCTGACATAATCATAGTGGAGGACTTAAATACTCCACTCTGATATTTAGATAGAGCTTTCAAATGAAAACCAAGAAACTTCAGAGCTAAATACACTTTGAATGAACTGGACTTAACAGACATATCAGGACATTCTACTCAATGGATAGCGGATACACAGGTTTTTTCTCAGCAGCAGATGGAACCTTCTCCAAAACTGATAATGCTGTAGGATACAAATCAAATCTTAACAAATACGAAGAGATAATTCCTTGTGTCCTATCAGACCACAGTGGAATAAAACTAGAAATCCAGACAAAGACTTTTTGGAGACTAAAGGACATATTTTTGAATGAATAGTGGGTCATCCAAGAAATCAGAGAGGAAATTTAAAAAAATCTGGAGACAAATGACAATGGAAACATGTCCTATCAGAACGTCTGGGACATAGCCAAGGTAGTGCTAAGAGGAAAGTTTGTAGCAATAAGTGCCCATATTAAAATATCTGAGCCAGGCGGTGGGGTGTTATCACAGCAACAGTAACCCTAACGAGGACAGAAATTGGTACTGGGATCACGGAATGTTGTTATGACAGACGTAGCCATGTCATTTTGGAGAAGACTGTGGAAGAACTTTGGAACTTTGTGCTAGAAAAGTCACTGAGTGTTCAAAGCTTGGTGAGCTATTCTGTGGAAGATAAGTGTGCTGAGAGAGGCCTGCCTTGTGGAGTTCCAAGGGGCAAGTTTGAGAGTCACTTAAAGACTGTTGAGGCCATTGCATATTTTGAATTAAGAGTTTGTGGGTCTAGTCAGCTGGGACTGAAGAAATAGCCATGATTAACAGAAGACTACCACCACTGAAGTAAAAGCTTTGCCTTACTCAGACAGTTGATCTCAGTTAGCTGTGTCTGAGAGATGGGTGGTAATTAAGAAGAGACCAGCATCACTGAGGTGAAATCTGGGAAGTGTTTCCTCAGAGTTAGCACACAGAAGCTGTGTTCCCGAGACAGCCAAGGTTGTACTTCGTGCTGGCAGCTGAACTCAGTACTGCCAGAGTCACCAGGTAGTATTGGTTTTGAAGATATGAGGGGGTCATGGACAACAGCTGAGGCTTGGCACTGTATGACAGGCTGGAGTCCCTGAAGAGAGCCCAGGAGAGACTATTGGTAAAAGTGCAGCCCGGCTGCAGCAAGAGACCCCAGCAGTTTGGAGATGACAGTATCACAGGATGAGCGCCAAGAACAGCAGCGGCTGTGGAGTAGAGCGGGACTGAGCGCTGAAGACAATCTGTGTGGACTGTGGACAGAGGAGCCAGAGAAGTGACCCATGCTTTGGAGGAACTCAGTTCATGATTGGATCCCAGACCTTGGACACTGAGTTAGTTACACAGTTGGAGGGTGGTTTGGCTTTGTTTGGATTGTGACTGTGCCCTGGTTCTTCCCTCTTAAAGTGAGAAAGTTTTTAACTTATTTTTGATTTTAAAGGAGTTCACAGTTGAGAGTCTTTGAACTTTTAAAGAGACTTTTTTTTAAAACTTCTTTATTGAATCTTTGGGGTTTTACGTCATGCACCCCAATTCTGTTCACCTCCCGGTCCCCCCATATCCCCCCAACCTTATTGCATCCCCCCTCCCACGAAAGAAAGCAAACAAAAGCAAGAGCAACAACAACAACAAAAACCCCAACAAGAACAAAAACCACACAGGAAAAATCTCCACTTCTTCTCGTCTGACTCTCCATCACCTCTTCATCTGCCCTGATGTCTATGGAGGCTTTGATGTAGGACTGGATTTTTAAAGAGACTGAATTTTAAATTTTGAATTGTTTGACTTTTTAAGTTTGTAAAATATTTTAATGTGATGTCGATATTATTTTGTAATTTTTCGGATGAATGAGAGAAAATATGTGACTTAACTGTGTTTGTGTGTCAGGTGACGAGGGATCAGCTGTGCTGGTTAGCATTGTGTCAACTTGGCACAAGCTAGAGTCACGTGAGAATCGGGACCTCAATCAAGAAAAGGCCTCCATAAGATAGTAACCCTAAGCCGGGTGGCAGTGGTGCACACCTTTAATCCCAGCACTCGGGAGGCAGAGCCAGGCAGATCTCTGTGAGTTCGAGGCCAGCCTGGTCTACAGTGTGAGTTCCAGGACAGGCACCAAAGCTACATGGAGAAACCTTGTCCCGAAAAACCAAATAAATAAATAAATAAATAAATAAATAAATAAATAAATAAATAAATAAATAAAAATAAAAAATAAAAAAAGAAAAGATAATAACCCTAACTAAGACACCTACTTAATCAAATGATTAAGAAGATGGAATCAATAAGAGAATACAAAGATTAGTGGTAGACTGCTTGCCAGTCATGTCTGAGGCTCTGGGCTCCATCTCCAGCAATACACACAGACACAGACAGACAGACAGACAGACAGACAGACACACACACACACACACACACACACACACACACACACACGAGAACTAGATATAAGATTGATACACAAATCTACACTTTTCCACATACCTTAATAACTAGCTGTTATAGGAATGGAAAATTATACCATTCACAAAAGCAACTAGGATATAAGCTATGTAGAAATAAACTTAAAACATGGAAAAATCTATGTGACAAATTTTACTGAAAGATACAAAATAAAGCTTGAGAAATGTAGTATTCTAGATGCAAAGAATACATATGTCAAATCACACCAAGGATTTAAAATAATTTCACACTCACATGTGTAACTTGATGAATTGAACTTAGGAGTGTTGAGGGTGATGGTTCCCCGAGGCTGGGGAGGGCAGGGGTTGGAAAGAGGAGAGAAATCTGAAAGGTTAGTCAGTGGGTACTGGCTTAGACAGAAGCAAGATGTCTGGAGTGCTGATTGACAGCTGAGAGGTTACGGACACCAGCGTTCTGTCTATCATGAAAGACTACAAGAAAAGGCTAGAACCTTTTCATCATAAAGAGAATGTTAGAAGTGATGGGTTTGTTTAACTTGGTTAATTAATTTATTTAATTTAAATGATATACAGTGTGTATGTGCATGAAATATTATCCCACTACAGTGTTAATATTTAATTATTTAACTGATACATAAAGCATTAATACTTTTTGTGCTTTTATGTATCAGTTAAAATAGTTACAATTTCAATCAAAATTTTAATGACCCATTTTGAAATTTGGCAAAGTGATTTTAAGAATGAATGTGGAATCCTAAGCAAGGGAAGAGATTTTTCTTATATAAACTCATTTTATCTATCTATCTATCTATCTATCTATCTATCTATCTATCTATCTAT
>CABHPH010142514.1:1367-11382 GCA_902168325.1 Peromyscus nudipes
TAGACCCATTAGAATAATCGTAAGAAGCTAGACCTTCTGAGGTGGTGCGCTGTAGTAGACTGTGTATGTATGTAGGTATTTTCCTTGGATAAGGTAAACTCAGAGGAAAGTAGGTGTGGTTGGGGTGCTCTTGTGCACCCCAGTCTTGACAGCTGAGCTGGGACAGAGGAGAAGGGAGGTTGAGTGCCTCAGTTTTGAAACAAAAAGCATGCTGGCTATACACTGCACAACAGACCACATGCAATAGTGATCCCCGGGATTGTATTGCTTGGTGGGGTAATGTGCTTGTATAAATGCACCCCGTGACATTCACACAATGATGAAGTCACCTAAGAACATACTGGAACATGTTCTTCCTCAGCCTTAAACAATTCTCAGCTATCTGCCTCCTGAACTAAGACTGCAAGGCTGTTTTCTAGGCAACCCACTTACTCTGTTATGCTGTGGGACTGTGCCTTTGGGCTTCTTTCTTGAGTGGCCTTCAGTCTCCTTGGGTTTTCTGGCAGGGACTGCTGAGTCTGAGGCTTGTTTTTGTTTGTTTGTTTTTGAGGCTAGGCTTTGGTCCTCGGCAGTTAGGTAGAAACTGCAAAGGCTGAGTAAGTGGCTCTTGCCCCGTTCGGTTCCTAACTGCTTGGGAGGAAGGGGTGGATGAGCACTGAAAGACTCAGGTCAGGTTTCTTTTTTCTTCAGCTTTTGGGAGAATGAGCCAGCCTCCCCTGTTGGTCATCCATTCAGCCTTATATCCTGAGCCCTTGCTCTCCTGCCTCCTTCCCTTCCTTGGACACCTGAAGTGCTGTCAGTGCCGTCCTGGGGATAGCAGGGGCAGAGACAGACCCTCCCTGCCATTTCTTTGGCATGTGAACTGATTCTGGATATCTCTAAATCCAGATGGATCTTCCCTTGGGATTTCTTTTTGTCCTTCGTCCTTTATTTGTTTTTAAAACTGGGTCTCGCTGGTTGTCTAGGCAGGGCTTGAACTCCTGGGTGTACATGATCCTCTCACCTCATCCTTTCAAATAGTTGGGAGAAGATAAATGCGGGTGTCGGTAACTTCACACGCGCTTCGGAGTTTCTGACTGTTTATTCTGAGTGCGCTCTCCTGGATCTTGGGGTTTGCGGCTCTAGTCTAGAGGGTACCGACAGATGATCCTGACCTCCACTAGGCTTGCTTCTTGACTGGAGAGCCAGAAGTTGGGTTTATTAACACGCATGGCATTTACCAATAGCACAGCTACTGTGCCTACTCATCCCAGTGCCAAAGGAGACAGGTTGCTGCTTTTCTGATCTTGCAGTTGAGCTCAGAGGGTCTCAGCACCCCTGGCAAGATCATTTCTCTAAAATTTTATATATAGATATGTATGCATGTATGTATCACATTTCTGTGTGTATGCGTGTAGCTGTGCAAATTAATGACACAAATGTGGAGGTCAGAGAACAATTCATGGGAATCTGTTTTTTCCTGACACTGTTTGGGTCCCCAGGATTAAACTCAGGTCATCAGACTTGGCAGCAAATGCCTTATCTGCTAAGTTATCTGGTAGACCCCATTTCTCAAAAATCTTTAGGGCTATTGACTTCCTCCCTAGCTCCTGACTTTACTCTTGTTCTCTGACCAAGCCCAGGCTGAGAAACTGGGCACCCTGTCTGTTCTCTCTTCAGGCTGACTATTGTTTGGGTAACACCTTGACCTCCTGGGGGCTGCATTTCATGGAGGAGCAGTCACAGTCCACCATGGTAATCACTATGGGCTTCCCAGGGGCTGGGCCCTGATTGGCTTGTGGCTGTGTTTGGCCCTGCTGACACTCCTGTTATCTATCTCCCATCCTGTGTAGCTGGTCGGAATTGGAATTGGAGCCCTCCTTACACTGGCCTTTGTTGGTGTTGCCATCTTTTTTGTGTACAGAAGGGTGAACAGATTGCGTGAGTATCTTGGTTTGGACTCTGACTGAGCTGTGTCCTATGAGGGAGGTATTTGGAGCTCCTAGGAGCTTCCCTCAAAGCCTTGTTGGAATGTCACCTACTAGGGCTCAGGTTGAGGTTCCCAGTCTATCCATAGCCTTTTCTGCTCTTTCCAAAGCTAGCATCCAGTAAGAACAGGAGAAATTCCTGACTCTTCTAAGATGAGTCTCCTGTGTTACCGCTTACCCCCGCTGTCTGAGAGGTAGCCAGGGACTGGGCAGCCAAGAGCGTGGTTTATTGTCAGCTTCTTCATCTTCAGGGCTTGTCTTGTGCTTTACTTTATTTTAGTTCCAGCCATGTTCACTGCCTACCCATTCAAGGCTGTATACCCAGATCCCTGCCATCTCACAATGCCCCTTCCCTCCTCTCACAGGACAAGCAGAGCCCACTCCTCAGTACAGGTTCCGGAAGAGAGACAAAGTCATGTTTTATGGCCGGAAGATCATGAGGAAGGTAACTTGTATGGAAGCCCTGGGTTGCACAAGGCGGTGGTGAAAGTCTCTTTTTTTTTTTTTTTCTTTTTTTTGAGACAGGGTTTCTCTGTGTAGCCCTGGCCGTCCTGGAACTCACTCTGTAGACCAGGCTGGCCTCGAACTCAGAGATCCACCTGCCTCTGCTTCCCGAGTGCTGGGATTAAAGATGTGTGTGCCACCACCAGGCGAGAGTCTCTTCTAAACAGGCCTTTGTGGAATGGGGACCCTCAAGCTCCTGATCTGTGCTGCCTCCTCTTCCTCTGATCCCATGGCTCCTGCCACTGGGTACAAGTTTAGGACATGTTTTAAGTCATAGTTATCTACCTCCCCAGTGGAACCAACACTTTTTCCCTGGAAATCCCTCACTGACCCTGGAGGCAGCCTGGGAGGCGTGGGCTGGTGGGTTTATATCTGGCTTGAAACACCTGAACGGCTTTGGCAAGTGCCAAGTACAGGGGCACTTGGGCTTTCTGAAGTGCAGGCTTGTGTTAACAAGAAATAGGATAGGAAAATGCTTTCCAGAAACATTCCTGGGTACAGGATGGATAGGTACAGAGGGTTGTGTTTGCCGCAAAGTGGGTGGTCACTGCCAGTTTTGGAAGGCTGAGCCAAGGAAGAACCCTAACTCCTGGGGACCTGGGTGGAACAGTGCAGTTCCCTAATGACCACATTTGTCCTAAGGTAAAAAGCCCTCTTTTCCATGTTTGTGGGGTTCCAGATCATAAATCTATGCTCCTCCTGCACTGAGGGTCAGGAATAGGTGAGGGGGGGGGGGATAAGCAGGCTGGTCTGAATCTTTGTTTGCCTTTGGTTAACTGCCATAGCTGGTCCCTTCTGCTTTCTCCCACTCACCTCAGGAGTTTTACCAGAGGCATGGAGCCACAGAGCTCTGAAGACTTGGCCACTTGAGGGCAGTGAGGACCATACTATGGGGTGAAAGGGACTGTGTGCTGTGCCCTTGTCCAAATGGTATCGCTTTGTCCTTGACTGCTATATCCCCTTCAAGAAGCCAGGTTGGGGGCGGGGTGTTGGTGAGAGCAGCCCCTAGTAGCTGAGGTCAGGAAGGCAGCAACTCATAGGCAGGTCCTGGGGACAGACCCTGAGGCTGAGAGCTTAGACCTTGCCAGTCACCCGGTCAGCACTCAGTCTTTCTCTTGGGTCTGCAGGTGACCACGCTCCCCAATACCTTGGTTGGGAATACTGCTGCACCCCGGCAGCGAGTCAGGAAGAGAACCAAAGTGCTTTCTTTGGCCAAGAGGTACTGGGAATTCCCTTAAGGTCCTAACCACTACTGTGGCTCCCCCCACTTCAGGACACACCACAGAGCTTCTTGGGGCTTTGGAGCGCTCACAATCTTGGGTTTGGGCTCCTCGATTCTTTCTCAAGTGTCTCTGCTTTGTAGGATTCTGCGCTTTAAGAAAGAATACCCTACTTTGCAGCCCAAAGAGCCCCCACCCTCCCTGCTAGAGGCTGATCTTACAGAGTTTGATGTGAAGAACTCTCATCTGCCATCAGAAGTTTTGTACATGCTGAAAAATGTTCGGTAAGATAATGAATGGACCACAGGAGGGTTCTGTCTAGACTGTATTGCTGGAGGTATCACCTTCCATCCTTGGACTGTCTTTGACTTAGCTTCCTATGTCAGGGATGGTTGACAAAGCCGATTTTCTTTCCACCTCAGCACTGCTGGCTTCCATGCTTCATGGTGGTAGAAATGTTCAGCAGGGTCAGGGTGCTTCAGATGTGTGGAGTCTTGGGGTCAGCAGGGTCAGGGTGCTTCAGATGTGTGGAGTCTTGGGGTCAGCTCACCTTTTTAGCTGTTCCTTCCTGTTCTATTTAACAGTTTTCATCATTTTTGTCCTCTGGCAAACTCAGGAGCAAGTGTGAGAAGTGTGTGTATGGATCAAAGACTGCAAGCTGGCTTTTCTGTCTTCTCTCTCTCTTTCTTTCTCTCTCTCTCTCTCTCTCTCTCTCTCTCTCTCTCTCTCTATTTCTCTTTCTCTCTTTCCTTTCTTGACAGAATCTTGCTATGTAGCCTAAACTGGCCTTCAGCTTGCAATCCTATCTTGGTCTCCCAATGCTGAGATCACAGCTGTGTACTATTATGTCACTTTTCTTTTTTTTTAAAGGTACATTATTTTCCAATTTTTGAAATTTATCATTATGATTATTATTATTATTATTGTGTGTGTATGTATGATGTATAAGTGAGGCTGGCACACGTGTGCCACAGCACCTGTGTAGAAATCAGAGGACAATTTTGTGGAGTTAGTTCCCCCCTTCCACTTTTATGTCGTGTGGTGGTTTGAATAAGAATGGCCCCATAGGCTTATGTATTTGAATTCTTAGTCATCAGGGAGTGGCACTATTTGAGAAGGAATAGGAGATGTGGCCTTGTTGGAGGAATGTGGCTTTGAGGTTTCAAAACCGCATGCCAGGCCCAGGTGTGCTAGCGCTCATTCACGCTCTTGCCCCTCCCCTGCCTATGGATCATGACAGAGCTCTCAGCTACCGCTCCCATGGCGTGTGTGCCACCATGCTCCTGCCATGGTGCCAATGGACTAACCTCTGAAACTAAGCAAGCCCACAGTTAAATTATTTTATGAGAGTTGCTTTGGTCATGGTGTCTCTTCACAGCAGTAGAACAGTGACTAAGACGTGTGGGCTCTGACAACTTCAGGTTGTCAGGCTTGTGTGTTGCAAGTTTTTATGCTGAGTCACCTCACTGGCCCACTTTCCTCTCTCTGATGCTAGTACATCATTCTAGGGGAGCTACTGTATGGCCTTCTGTTTTGTGTCTGGCTTGCATTGATAGTCATGGCTTGAGAAGTTTTTTGAGCTGATAGTTATCTCAGAAGTTTTAAAATTCTTGTCGACTTTGACGCCAGATGAGCTGAATTAGTCTTATAGAGGTCTAGGCCAGCCCTGGCCCTGTTGCTGGTGGGGACAGTGGCCTATGTTCCCTACTCTGCCTTCTTGGAGAGCATGTTCTGTAGTATATTCTGTTTGCTGCAGGGTCCTGGGCCACTTTGAGAAGCCGCTGTTTCTGGAGCTTTGCAAACACATGGTCTTTGTGCAGCTGCAAGAAGGGGAGCATGTATTCCAGCCTGGGGAGCCTGACACCAGCATCTATGTGGTTCAGGATGGACGGCTGGAAGTCTGCATCCAAGATGCTGTGAGTCTGGCCAGGGGCCAGGGTGGGGAAGGGGATGCTCTGAAAGCTTTTTCTCAAAGTTAGTGTAGAACTTTCTTTCCTTCCTTCCTTCCTTCCTTCCTTCCTTCCTTCCTTCCTTCCTTCCTTCCTTCCTTCCTTCCTTCCTTCCTTCCTTCCTTCCTTCCTTCCTTCCTTCCTTCCTTTCTTTCTTTCTTTCTTTCTTTCTTTTTTTCTTTCTTTCTTTCTTTCTGTTTTTCAAGACTAGGTTTCTCTGTGTAGTTTAGTCCTTGTCCCGGATCTTACTCTGTAGACCAGGCTGGCCTCGAACTCACAGAGATCCACCTGGCTCTGCCTCCCAAGTGCTGGGATTAAAGGCATGCACCACCACCGCCCGGCTAGTGTAGAACTTTAAACCTTAGTTCTTTGATGAAAATCCACACCCTCACCCCAGTGTTCAAACACAGGTGCTATTTTTATTTTGGCAACACAACACACACACATCCATACATGGAGCAGTTTAATCCAGTAGTCCAGGACAGCCTGGAATTTACTCTGTAGCCCAGGCTGTCCTTGAACTCATGGCAATCCTCCTACCTCAGCCTCTTGAGTGCTGAGATTACAGGCCTGAACCAACACACCTGACACAGCATCTTTTACTATTAGGCACAGGGGAGTCTCTGATTAAAAAATATTGTCATTTTTATTGGCAGTAACTAAACTTGGACCTTCAGGGCCATTGTAGTCAGTCCAACTAACTCATTTAGTTTGGAGGAATTTGCTGGGTTCGGATGAGTCCTAGGATTGGGAGGTGATGGCTGGGTTAGCCAGGATTTCTTCAGTAGTCCTCTACTCCTGTGTGTGTGTGTGTGTGTGTGTGTGTGTGTCTGTGTGTGTGTGTATCTGTCTGTCTGCCTGCCTGCCTGTCTGTCTGTCTTAGGGGTTCTATTGCTGTGATAAAACACCATGACTAAAAGCAACATGGGGAGGAAAGGGTTTATTTTAGCTTATAGTTCCGGGTCATAGTCCATCACTGAAGAAAGTCAGGGCAGGAACTCAAGACAAGAACCTAGAGGCAGGAACGGAAGCAGAGGCCATGGTGTAATACGGCTTACTGCCCTTTGCCTCATGGCTTGCTCAGCCTAGTTTTTGTTTTTGTTCTTTTTGAGGGAGGGTTTCTCTGTGTATCCCTGGCTATCCTGAAACTCACTTTGTAGACCAGGCTGGCCTCAAACTCACAGAGATCCGCCTGCCTCTGCCTCCCAGAGTGCTGGGATTAAAGGTATGTACCACAATGCCTGGCTACCTTGTTTTTTGAGACGTGGTTTCTTACTAGTCTGAACTCACCACGTAGGTTAGGCTGACTTGTCAGTGAGCCCCAGAGATCGGCCTGTCTTCACTTTCCCAGCATTGGGATTACAAATGCACACCACCAGACCTGACATTTAACATTTTAATTGTTATTATATGTGTGTGTGCATGTGTGAGTATTCCCTAGTGTGCACATGTAAAGGTCAGAGAACAACTTTTGGAAATTTGTTTTCCAATTTGTGGGGTTCCAGGGATCAAGGTGTCAGTCTTGAAGGGCAGTACTTTTAACTGCCGGGCTATCTTGCTGGGCCATACTTGACATTTTGGGGGAAGTTGGGGGTGGAGACAGAGGCTTGCTATGTGTGACAATGCAATGTTATGAAAATATAGGTTACATTTTAAGAGACTGGAACTTTTTCTGGACCTTACAGCTAGAGTTAATAATATTTCTTAAGGTCATTTATGACAATAGTGATCCTCAGTTGTGCACTCAGCCTGTTTGTTTAGCCTGCCTGTGAGAGGACAATGGAACAACCAACCTTACTTGCCTTAGACTTCCCAGGTATAAACCTCACAAGCTAAGCTAATGTATAGCTGTAATCTTAAATTATGTACTCTTCCATACCCCTGATCCACAAATAATGCTTATCTGTATATACATCACTGTATATGAACTCACTCTGTAATAGGCTTACCTCAAACTCAGAGATCTGCCTGCCCCTGCCTCCCAAGTGCCAGGATTAAAGGTGTGCACCACCATTGCCTGGCATTATCTCTCTCTCTCTCTCTCTCTCTCTCTCTCTCTCTCTCTCTCTCTCTGTTTTGGTTTGTTTTGGTTTTGGTTTTGGTTTTTTGAGACAGGGTTTCTCTGTGTAGCTTTGCGCCTTTCCTGGAACTCACTTGGTAGCCCAGGCTGGCCTCAAACTCACAGAGATCCGCCTGGCTCTGCCTCCTGAGTGCTAGGATTAAAGGCGTGAGCCGCCGCCACCACCGCCGCCGCCACCACCACCACCACCACCACCACCACCACCTGGCGGTATCTCTTCTTTTTGTCTTTTAAAAGATTTATTTTTATTTGTTTATGAGTATGTATGTGTTACATGTGTGTGGGGGTAGAGGTCAGAAGAGGGCATCAGATGCTCTGAAGTTAGAGTTACAGATAATTGTAAACCCCCTGATGTGGGTGCTGGTAACAAAACTTGGATCTTCTAGAAAAGCAGCAAGTATTCTTTACTGTTGAGCCATTTTTCCAGCCCTGCTTATGGTATCTCCTACTTTGGGCTTTTCTGTGAGATAGCACCTCAGATGAAATCTTGTATGCCAACTGTCCTGGGTGCTGGCTGGGCCTCTTTGCCCTGTACTGACACTCTCTGTACTGACACCTGTGGGTCTGTTCTCTAAGCACAGGATGGCACCGAGGTGGTGGTCAAAGAGGTTCTGCCAGGGGACAGTGTCCACAGCCTCCTCAGCATTCTGGATGTGATCACTGTAAGTACGCCCTCTCCCTCCCTGCCATAGGAGCCCAAGCACCTTGGCTTTCCCTCGGGTCTGTTCTTCCTGACTTGCTAGACAGTGAGTCCCTTGTTGTTAAAGGCTACGTCTCTGCAATAGCACAGGTGAGGGGCCATCTAGGAACGAGAACAGCTCTCCCTTGGTAGCTAAGGAGGTGTCTGTGGCAACAACTTTGACATTGTGTTTAAGATAGACTTTATTTAGTAAGTCTTCAGTAGTCTATTTCTGCTTCGTCTGTCTGTCTTTCTGTCTTTGGTTCTAGGATCTTACTGTATATATCCCAGACTTGCCTCACATTCTTTATCCTCCTGTCTTGGCCTCCAGAATACTGGGATTACAAGTGTGTGCTACTGTGCCAGACATTTTCCACTCTTTTTTCTTTATGGTATTTGTTCACATACAGAAGTGAACAGAATCATCACACCAGCCCATATATCCTTTATCAGTTAGGACTAAAGGTGTGTGCTGCCATTTCTGGCTAATTACTTTCCTTGTTGCTATGACAACAATACCTGACAAAAGCAGTTTAAGGTTTTAAGTTTAAGGTTTATTTCAGCTCACAGTTTAAAAGTGTAGTCTGTCCACCCGGCAGTGGTGGCGCACGCCTTTAATCCCAGCACTCGGGAGACAGAGGCAGGTGCATCTCCGTGAGTTCGAGGCCAGCCTGGTCTACAGAGCGAGATCCAGGACAGCCACAGCTGTTACAAAGAGAAACCATGTCTCAAAAAGAAAAAAAGTGTAGTCCGTCATGGACGAGAAGGCAGGAGAGCAGGAATAGGAGCTGTCCACAGTCGAGAAGCAGAAAGATGAGTGCCGTTATCCTGCTCACTTTCTCCTTTTTAGCAGAGATCTTAGTCCTTGGGATAGTGCTGCCCACATTCAAGATGGGTCTTACCTCTAAGTTAAAACCTTTCTAGAAACATCCTCATAGACATACCCTGGAATGTGTTTCTATGGTGATTCCAAATCTAGTCCAGTTAACAATGAAGATTAATCATCACAGTTCCATTCTTCTAGACTGTGTTACTCTGTCTTCAGAGCAGTTAAGGAGAACCTTGTTTGGGCGTATCCAGACAGACTGCACCAGGAGTCCAAGCCTTTATATGGGACCACAGGGAAGCCCTGGTGGGGCCCACTGATCCAGCCCTTAGTTGATGCTTGTCCTTGAAGCAACAAGTTCCTTGTATACGCTGGGGTGTCCTGTGTGTCTGCACTGCTGCCTGTCAGATAGGCACAGAATGCTGGGTCTTATTTGGCGGCCTGGAGGCATAGGTGGGAACTCTGTGTATTGCTGTGCCCCATTTGACCTGAGTGGAGGAGGCTGCTTACCTAAGAAAAAAGACACTTATCTTCGAGCAAGGCAGAATTGCCTTTGAAAGACGGGCGCTCAGCTTTGAGGAGGCTGCTGACATGGGTGAGTGGGGTTGGACAAGAGCAGGTATCCAGTCCAAAGAGTCATCTTTTGCTGGTCCGAGAGAGGCATTCACTGTGTGTTCCTATGGCTGTAGCTGGCTCTGAGGATGCGCCAGGATGTTTACAAGGGACTGATGGGCCTTGGAAAGGATAGGGGACACCTAGAAGGACTTTGGTCTATGTGAGGTAGATCAGT
>CABHPH010142515.1:0-12180 GCA_902168325.1 Peromyscus nudipes
AGGGCGGAGAGCCGGGCGCGAGCGCCGCCGCTCACCTGCCGCGGGCGCCACCGCGGACGTGCCACGCGGGTGGCCCGCGCTCTTCAGCAGCACCGGAGGAGCCCCCCTCGGCCTGGGCGTGCCAAGGTGACCCCCGATGACCCCCCTGCCCCGCAGGCTGCGCGCCCCCGCCGCTAGGGGAGCGACCAAATGCATGCACATCCTTCTGTCTGTCTGTCTGTCTGTCTGGGCACCTCGGTGGTACACACCTACCTTTTGTGGCCCTTGCTCTCTGATCCGTGCACACGGGGAGAGGCTGGGACACCCCCCCTCTTTGTTTGGGTCCGGAGGTGTGTTTGGGGGTGTGCACGCGCGTGGGGGATGTTTGGGAAGGGTGGGAGTCCGCGGTCCCTAAAATATTCCACCCTCCTGCAGACTTGTAGCTGCTGGGCGGTGCTCTCAGCTGCCCAGATGTCAAACAGTTGTTGCTTTTTGGCATGCGAGATGCAATTAGCCAATGTCGGTTCCCAGCGCTTTGGCGAGCGCGCTTGTGCCGCCTTGGGAGTCCTGTCCTGTGCTTCCCTCGGTGACAAACGGCATTTCAGTTGTGGGGTTTAATCCATGCAGACTTCAGCTTTTGTTTCTAATTCCTGAAGCTCGTGGCATTTTTGACACTGGTATCTGAGCCCAGGGCTGTCTGTCTGTCTCTGTGTGTTTTGCATGATCTTGGATTGGCACCCTACCATACCCAAACATTAAAAAGCCTGTCTTTCCGTTGAAGAGGACAGGGGTTAAAATGAACGAAGACCTGAAGGTCAATTTAAGCGGGCTGCCTCGGGATTGTATAGATGCCAGTGCTCCGGAGAACATCTCAGCCGCTGTCCCCTCCCAGGGCCCTGTTGTGGAGTCAGAACCTGAGCTTGTTGTCAACCCCTGGGACATTGTCTTGTGCAGCTCAGGAACCCTCATCTGCTGTGAAAATGCCGTGGTCGTACTTATCATCTTCCACAGTCCCAGCCTGCGAGCACCCATGTTCTTGCTGATAGGCAGCCTGGCTCTTGCAGACTTACTGGCTGGCCTGGGACTCATCATCAATTTTGTTTTTGCTTACCTGCTTCAGTCGGAAGCCACCAAGCTGGCCACAATCGGACTCATTGTCGCCTCTTTCTCTGCCTCTGTCTGCAGTTTGCTGGCTATCACTGTGGACCGCTACCTCTCACTGTATTATGCCCTGACGTACCACTCTGAGAGGACCGTCACATTTACCTATGTCATGCTGGTTATGCTCTGGGGGACCTCCATCTGCCTGGGGCTGCTGCCTGTCATGGGCTGGAACTGCCTGAGGGATGAGTCCACCTGCAGCGTGGTCAGACCTCTCACGAAGAACAATGCTGCGATTCTCTCCATCTCCTTCCTCTTCATGTTTGCACTGATGCTTCAGCTCTACATCCAGATCTGTAAGATTGTGATGAGGCATGCCCATCAGATAGCCCTGCAGCACCACTTCCTGGCCACATCGCACTATGTGACCACCCGGAAAGGGGTCTCAACCCTGGCTCTCATCCTGGGGACCTTCGCTGCATGTTGGATGCCTTTCACGCTCTATTCCTTGATCGCAGATTACACCTACCCCTCCATCTATACCTACGCCACCCTCCTGCCCGCCACCTACAATTCCATCATCAACCCTGTCATATATGCTTTTAGAAACCAAGAGATCCAGAAAGCCCTCTGCCTCATTTGCTGTGGGTGCGTCCCTTCCACGCTGTCCCAGAGAGCGCGGTCTCCCAGCGACGTGTAGAAGCCTTGCGCCTGCAGGACACTGCCTCTACCAAGCACCCCCACTGCCCAGGGTGGCCAGTGCTGTCCTCCCCTGGAATTCTTTGCACTGGATTATCCCAAGCAGAAGCGATGACATTAGATAAGCGAGGACGGTGGAAAAAATCACGTCACCAGTGTTAAAAAAAAAACAAAACAAAAACGACTTCTCTGCTCAGCATTATGTTTTTGGATTTGGAAGTTAGGTTTTATTATTATTTTTTAAAATATTTTATTTAAGAGGTTTTTGTTTGTTTGTTTGGAAGGTGTAGTGGGACCCCATGTGGCCATGAAATTCTGCACAAGTCCCCGGCTTTTTAACCTAGACTTGAAAATAAATCAGTTTTTAAGGAAACTGGAGAAGGAATTTTTCTGGATTAAAAAAAAAATCAAGGTAGATCTTCCATTCTGTATGTATCTAACAGGATATGAGTTTTTCCATATGACCAAAGTAGTTTACATAATTATGTTTGGAAAGACTTGTTTTCAGTAACACGAACTCAGTAATAAGTTACCAATAACAAAATCACAAACTCCTTTGTTCTTTCTCTACTATCAGCAGTCACTGCTCGTGAGGATTACTTTGCAGTTTCTCCGTGTTACAGTTTGGTATGCATGGCTACCTGTGGTAGTTAGACCACTAATTGCAATATTGCCACGTTAAACCCAGAATTAAAAGTCATTTTTCAATACAGTTTTAATATAGTCTTTCCAAAATGAGTCATGAAAAAAATTTGAATTACAGATGAAGTAGCACTGATTTGCCATTGTGATTTTTAAAACTTCAGTCTGGTGGTCTTCAGAAAACAAAAGAGAAAATATTAATAGTATCTATTGAAAGTAGATTATATTTATTTTAATATATTCTGAAAAATAAATGAGTATGGCACTGTTAAGAAATCTACAAACACCACTTCTTACATCTCTGTCTATGAATCTATTAATTGTTTTTCTTGCTTAAGATGAATAGAATTAAGTATTATAAATCAATTTTTTCTGGTTCATATTGTTGGTAGTGCAAGACGCATCTGAAGCAGGTGGTCTCCTATCTTAATGACCAGGTCTGTGAAATGCCCAGCTAACACGACTGGTGTGTGCCATCTGTGTCCTGTGGGCTCACAGCTCACAGGAAGAGCGACCATGTGTTTGTTGGTGAAAAGTTTAATTTATTTTCACCAAAAGATACCCTACAAGGACTCTGTTACCTGCCTTCAGAGAGCAAAGGTGTAGCTGGGAAATGAGCACAAGAAGTGACTTGAAACACTCAGCAAGGTCCTTGTCCCTGAATGTCACTTTCTGTGAGAGCAGACGCATGTACAGACAGCATCCTTCTGTTTGTAATGGGCTCATTGCTGTGTCTCTACGGGAAGTGGAAAAATTCCTGGCTGGTGCGTCAAGACCAGTATCCTTGGGGGATCATTTGTAATAGGTCCCCCTCAAAAATTTGTCCCAATCAGTATGCCCAGGGTGGTTTTAGGACCAATCTCCAAAGCCTGCATGCCAAAGCCATTCCTCCAAAGCTGCTTCTCACATAGCGCAAGTGAGAATAAATCCTCTACTTGAATCTACATCTCCTCTCTGAGGTTATTTGTGGAAGCACGTGAGGGGGTGAAATATTTAAGAAGTGGGAAAGGATTTTCAGCACTGTATAACACCCCCAACCCAGTTGACAGCTTTAAACATTTCTTTTGAATATCAGATGAGCTTGGGAGAATGAATAGGCTGAGTCTGTTTATTTAAGTATTTTATTTATTTTACTTACATATATGTACGTGTGTGTGTGTGTGTGTGTGTGTGTGTGTGTGTGTGCATGTGAGTGCAGGGGCCCTGAGAGGCAGGACATACCCAACTGGCCTGGAGCTGGAGTTACAAATGGTTGTGAGCCACTTGTGGAAATAGAACCAGGGTCCTCTGCAAGAGCAGCCAGTGCTCTTAAGTTAGTTTAGACATGGGCAGGGAAATATTCATAATGAGTTCTTAAAGCAACAGATGATGTTTTATGGAAATGGAAGTTCTCATATGCATATCTCTGGTAGGAATTACAGGAGAACAGTAGGTTTCGACTGGACCACATGTGTTCTCAGCTCCATACTTGATGTTTTATCAACTTTTAAAAAACTGTAGCTGTGAAAACACATGTTTGTGGTGAGAAAACCGCAGCTACAGAGAGCGGCAAAGAAGCAGACTGAGGCTACAGTGTAGTGCAGGGCTTTCCACAGCCTGGAGCGAGTTCCTTCCCTGCATAATGCTGTCTTTGATCCCTCACTCCAAAGAAAGCTGCCTTTTAACATATCGCTGTCACGGAATCTGGGTTCTATGATTAAAAGAAAGCTTCCAATTTAAAATTACGTGTGGACCAATAGCCAATGCTTGTGTACATGGTGAGCTGTGTGAAATGGTCTTATAAATATTTATTTAGTGGTTGCTTAAAAGTTTTTACGTTCATTTGTTTGTGTATGAGTGTATGTACATGTGTGTATGGGGTGTGTGTGTGCGTGTGCGTGTGCGTGCGTGTGCGTGTGCGTGTGTGTGTGTGTGTGTGTGTGTGTGTGTGTGTACCATGGTACAAGTACAGAGTTCTGAGAATAATCTGTGAGAGCCAGTTCTCAGTTTTCTCTTTCTGCATGTGGGTTCTAGGTCCTTCGGCTTGGTGACAAGCGCCTTTTACCTCCTGAGCCATCTCGCTGGCCCAGTGGTTGTTTTTGACCCATGTTTTTAGAAAAACACATAATTTTACTGGAGAGGTTTTTCTTCAGTCCTTACTGTTTGAATTTTAAGAGTTTCGAACATTTAAGTTATTTCCTACAAAGTTTCTCTGTTTTGAATAAGGATAACCACTAAGAAACGGACACCTATCTCAATATATGTCTATGTGTACAAGGCTATGAGTATATATATTAGTCATATTTTGGGCCACTTTAGGACAGCAGAGAATCTTTTATTCCATATGATTACAATTACTACTTACCAAGGAATGTATTGTCTTGTCAGTAGGAACAGTTGTATCTGTTAGACAATTTAATCATTTTAGCAGACTCCTTAGTCCAGACTATTTACCCAGGTGGTGGCTGTATGAGTTCTGTCTCATTTTAGTCTTGGACGTTCTTTATTTCAGTCAAGTCCACTTGGTGCTCCCGCTTTTTCTTTTCCTTGGCTGAGGTTTAACCCAGCTCTCTGTCCCTGCTAGGCAAGTGCTCGGTCACTGAGCTACACACCCATCTCCAGTCAAGTTTGCTAGTGGTGAAGCGGCTGTCTCCCTTCCTGGGAGCTGAGATGGGTCCAGGGCCTTCCTCATTTAAACGCCTAAATTGAAGAGTCAAGTTGTGGAGCAGAAACAGCCATAGATTTCCCCAGGATTTGGAACAGAATGGAAACACGATGAAGACAGGGAATCATACCCAAAAAAGGACAACAGAGATTCCTTAAACTTAAAAAGAAAATACTCATCAGCTACTAAAGTATTGGTTGCTTTTAATTCACGGTCCCAGTAAGTATCATGCGAAGGTGAATAGGGCGCCATTTCATGCCAGAAACGCGCGCCACATCAGTGACTACTCCAGTGTGATTTCGAGCCGGGTTTATGTTCATTCCCACCTTGCTGATTCTCGCACCGTAATACTGGAACACATTGCTTTCTTGCCCCATCTGAAAGCGGTAATGCTTCTTGGGATGGTTTTGGTGTCCACTTAGGACCTTTAGATCTCGCTTGAACTTTTAAGAATCTTTTGACTTGGTGCTGGAGAGATGGCTCAGTGGTTAAGAGCACTGGCTGTTCTTCCAGAGGCCCCGGGTTCAATTCCCAGCACCCACAGGTCAGTTCAAAACTGTCTGTAACTCCAGTTCCAGGGGATTTGACACCTCACACAGACATACATGCAGGCAAAACAGCAATGCATATAAAATAAATAAGTTATTAAAAAGAATCATTCAACTAAGGATTTTGTAATAGTTTTACATATTGTGATTAAATTAGGAGACATATCTGCCTTCTAGAAAACAATGATGGAAAAGATTATGGTCACTTTCATTAAGGCATCTAGAATGTTCTGTAATTATGAGGCATAGCATATGAATCCCCCAAGAATTTTGTTAAAAATTCAGATTCTGGTCCCTGTATCCTGGGCATGGCTGAGTGTTTTACTAACTCCCGAGGGATTCTGGTATTGAGTGTCTATGAGTGACACTTTGAAGCCTCACAAAGAAAATGTCAAATTTTCAGCATTTGCAAAATATAAATATTACACAGAAATATCAATCAACAAATACATGTCTTTAAAGTGTTTATTCTCAAGAGTGTTAGTGAATTAACAGAGTGTGTCCAAAGGACACGAACTTTAAACCTTTTCTGGAGTTTCCCAATATGTAGCTATGAAAACTGGAACTGTATGAGTTCCATGTCAGTATCTTGCTGTTTAAGATCTAATTGGCATGGTTTGAAGGTAGTAATTTCTAGAAACTCCATGTAGTGTTCCCACCTGCAGATGCCCCTCCCTTCCATTTTTCCAGGGCAGTTCTCTTATGATGTGAGTGGTTTGTGTGTGTATGCACGGATTCATCTTGGGGGAACTGAGATGAAAACCTTTGCTCTCTGGGCTCATCACTCCAAATGAATTCCCCACAAAGCAATCTTTCTCGATAGGGACATCAAAGGCATGTGGAACGATCTCACTCCCATTTGACATTTGTCTGTAACCTTTTCTATTGCAGCATTAAAAATTCTATTAACCTTAACCCAAAACATTTCATCTCCCGTGCTTTCTTCCTGTCCAAAGAGATGAGAATTTTACATTTTATTATCTCAGACAGAAATAGGTTAGAGTAAGTCGTTGAGGTGAATGCCAGCACACTGAAATATCTCCTTTGTAGAGAATATTTTAAAAAGTGATTTAGGTTTGTTTTTGTTTCTGACACAGCATCTTGCTATGTAGCCCAGGCTGGAATCTGATCATTTTTTTCTAGATTCCAAGTCCAGTATGAAAGCACAGGCCTGGGACACTGAGGCAGAACTGTCTGGAGTCTAAAGCTAGCCTGGGCTATATAGCAAGACTCTTTTCTTCTTCTCCTCCTCCGCCCCCTCCCCCATTCCCCTCTTCTCCCCTATTCCCCTCCTCTCCCTCCTCCTCCTCCTCCTCCTCCTCCTCCTCCTCCTCCTCTTCTTCTTCTTCTTCTTCTTCTTCTTCTTCTTCTCCTTCTTCTCCTTCTTCTCCTTCTCTCTCAATCACATTCTAAAGTTGGGCACCAATGAAAGACTTTTCACTTGAAAATAAGTTTAGAGAAATGAAAATATGTACTTAGGCACAGATTATCTTGGCATTTGGCTCTTTGGACAGATCATTTTAAGTAGAATATTTTAAACACTAAACCAAAGACCAAAAAAGATTACAGAAATTTCAGTAAGGCTTGGAGTTGCATTTCTCAACCAAACATGTTTTGAGTCTAGGGGAGTCTTACCTGAGTGGCTGAAAATGTAAACTTTTCCCACAGGGAGGGACTGTGGCCATTCTTCTATAGATGTCATGAGGTCATTGGGGTAACCCCTGAGACAGTTGCTTCTGACCCACCTGTATCCTCCTTCTAGGGCCATTTGAGCCACAATAAATTTATTCTTGAATTTCATATCATCTAGTACTTGGAAGGAAACCAATAAAGTCGGCTTTTCTAAATCAAACATGACTCATCTCAGTCAAGGTATTTTTTTTAACAGAAGCTGTGAACTCTCCTATAATAATGAGTAGCGATATTTTAATACCCTCAAGCCCAGGTTTTCTCATTGCTTTAGAATTCTGTTTCATTTGGACCTAGCATCTGGAGGTACAGAGACACCTCCGAATCCCAGGAGTTATGATCACATTTTTTTTGTTTTAGAAAAACATGCGTTGAGGTTGGCTGGGGAGATGGCTCAGTGGTTAAGGTCATATACTACTCTTCCAAAGGACCGGAGTTCATTCCCAGAGTCTGTCAGTTGGCTCACAACCACCTGTAACTCCAGCTCCAGGGGTTGGGTGCCCTCTTCTGGTCTCTGTAGGCACTGCACTCATGTTCACATACCCCCACACACACCTCACACATACACAAAATTAAAAATAAAACAAATCTTTGAAAAAAATTGTTGGCTATTATTGCTTTCACCTTCACGTAAAACCACCCCAATTACCTAAATCATTTGTTTCGGATTTTATTTTATGTATTTCTGGTTATTTTCACCGATTCATTGTTCCTTGCCATTTTTCCCTCATCTAAACATTTCCTGACACCAAGTCATCATTCGCTAACAGAATACTTACTGGGTAGAGAGAACTGCTGGTTACTCTCTGTTCTGCAGAATAGTGGGTTTTAGAGAGTGGTCCATCACCATCACCACCAATAGCATGTCGTGGGAACAGACTCCAGTAGCTTCTCCAGCCTGCTCTCAGACTTACTGCTGAGAACTCAGGGAGTGGGGCCCCACAATCCAGGATGAGCACTCCAGGTGTTCCTGATGGGCACTAGTTTGCTGAATTCCAGCATCACATAGGTTGCTGGTGACGTTGATGTCTCTGCATCATCGGGACCCTCTGGAGTCATTATGCCACCTCAGTACCAAGCAGCCCGAAGAGACGACTGTCAAAATCAGCGTGTAGATTTCTGCCTCCCACTGCTTACTGTTTTCAAGGCATTGCTATTTGTCAAGCTCAACTGAACTCCAGCTGCCATGAGCTCTGTGCCACTGTCACCCTCTATCTGATGTCCCTCAGACAGAAAGCAACTTGGCAATGAAAGCCGTGGACACCGCAGAGAGTAGTCTTCTTCTGTCCCTGCTCACGAGCAGTCTGGGAGTAGCTGAATATTCTAGTTGGGCACCATCTATCCAGCTATCTTCTGTCCATCCACACCTGGCTTCGCTAGTCCTGCAATGGTGTACACAGGAGTTCACATACATGCATGGGTATGCACACACACACACACACACACACACACACACACACACACACACTTTGCCTTCAGTCTAGCTTGGTAGTGATTTTTGGGGGACACCTTGGTAAGCCTGTGTGAGAAGACCACCTCTGGTGTTTTACACTGAATCCTGGAGGGTCTGGGTCTCTGCCACCTCACCCACCTTCATACCAGCCTCATGGCCCTGTGACTTAGAGTCCAGAAAGAACAGTATCCAGGAGCAGTGAGCCGACCCTGGGGAAGCTTTTCTGGGTTGTACCTGCTGCCACTCAACTTTGAAGCCTGGTGTTTTCAGGAGGCCTCTTCAGCCTTCAGATCCCGACGGTGTCCTTTAGAAATGCTTGATGCCAGAGACCACGTTCCAAGTACTCAAAATGGCTCTTATTGGAGCTGCTCTCTTTTTGTGAGGTTCTGGTCCCAACCACAGAGGCGGTGGCTGGGCTCCCCGCCCACTCTCCTAATGTGTGCGGATAAGACGTGCACCCAATCTCTCTGGGATGAGGTGGGATGGGAGCCCAGGACCTAAACACACTGTTGCACACTGCCTTGTGCTCAACTGGCCTTTTCCTCTCTGAGCCTGCAAGTTCTGATTTGCTAAACTGAGCATGCTCCAAGAATCCATCTCAATAGCAGGTGAGACAAGGCGTGATAAATGCTTAATATGCACGGTGCAGACAGGTTATGGGTCAGGTGGGTAAGTGCATTTCCCTTATTTTCCATCAGGTGTAGACCCATTCTAGGTCCAGGAACACCGGAACGGACACGTATCTGCCTGGACGCCACATTCTGTGGTTGGTCTTACCGTTGGACGCCACATTCCGTGGTTGGTCTTACCATTGGAAGCCACATTCCGTGGTTGGTCTTACCGTTGGAAGCCACATTCCGTGGTTGGTCTTACCGTTGCTGCATTGGTATTGTCCACGCTGCTGCTTCCCCAGGGCTTGTCAGTTACCAACACTGATTCCATTCATCTGTGAGTGAAGTGCCCAGATCTCAGGTAATCATTTCAGCAATGCCATGAGGGATGTACTGGTAAGGAAATGGATGCACAGAGAGGTGAAGTAACTTGTCCAAAGCCACACAGTCTTTTGTATTATACATTACTGTTAATACTTAGGTTTAACTAGTACATACTAGGAAAGGCCAAGTGAGGCCACCCAAAGATGGATGTAGAAGGATGGGGAGCCTCTCCAAACACAGTCCCAGCTCAGGGACAGAGGTGTGGTGCAGGAACAGTGGGTTACAGAGTGCAGGCAGGCTCCATGAATACAGTGTGTGCACATACACGTGTGTATATGTGTATGTATGTATGTGTATATGTATGTATGCCTGTGTCTGCATATATGTATATATGTGTGTATGTGTAAATGTGTGTCTGTGTGTGCATGTGTCTGTATATATGTATATATTTGTATGTATATGTGTGTCTGTATGTGCATGCATGTGTGCATGTGTGTGCACTCTCATTAGGTTTTGGTAATGAAAAACTATTGAGGATGTGTAGAATAAAGATTGCTTTTTTTCTGCAAGAAAAATGAAATATGGCAAGGAGGATATTGTCAGACTCCAGAGTTCCGGCAGCACACGCTTAGTTTTTCCAAGCTTGCGTTTTAAATTCTATATTTTTCAAAATAGACCACTTAACAATTAGTGATTTTTCATGATAATGCTCCATGCTTATTTTGGATCTATAACTTTAGCTAGAAAATGTTTAGTCTAGAGTGGCCAGATGACTTGTTTGAAAAGCTTGACCAGTAGGTGGGGGAAAGACACCCACGGGGCAGCCTGGGTCCACATGGTCAGACCTGTCTACAGCATCCACAAGGCACCTGATGGGTGGGTGCCATTATGATGAGCAAGTATGTGGTGGAGGAATGGAGAGAAAGAGAGGTGGAATGGTTCATGTGCTGTGGTAAGAGGCAGTTCTGAAGAAGCGAGTGTGGTGAAGAGTAGGCTGATGTTGGTGGCCTGCTTGCCACCTGGGACCAGAGTGGCGTCAGGGCATGGGCTTCTGCCTAGGGCCGTGTCTGGGTCTGTGTTGATGTCCATGACCCATGTTGCCACCAAGGCCAAGGGGATGCCAGGCTGCCACCTGTGGCCATTTTGGTGTCCAAGGGCCGTGCTGACACTGGGGCAGGCCATGGTGACATCCAAGCCTAGGCTGCTACCGTGTCTGGATCCATGGTCCTACCACAGCCGGGTTCTGTGTTGATGTCCACGCCCTGTGATACCACCGAAGGCCACATGGATGTCTGGAGTCTGGGCTGCAACCTGTGGCTATGTTCATATCTGAGGGTTTTGCCGCCACCAGTACCATGATGATCTGGGTGGCCTGCACTGCCACACAGGGCCGTGGTGTCCTACAGGCCCTGGCTGCTACCATGGGTCACATTTGGGTCTGTGGCCCAGCAGCAGCCAAGGTCTGGGTTGATGGCCATGACTCCTGTTGCCGTGACAGGGGGTGGGAGGTGGGGGATGGGTGAAGGGCGTGGCTCTGAGTGGATGCCCAGGGTCTGAACAGCCACCTGAGACCATGTTGGTGTCCGAGGGCCTTGCTGCTACCAGGGCCATACTGAGCTGAGTGGCCTGGGCTGCCACCGGAGCCATGGTAACCGAGCTGCTGCCAAGGTCACGTCTAGGTTCATGTTCCTGCTGCAGCTGGGGTCTGTGATAATGTCCATGACCCGTGTTACCACAGGGGATAACAGGAACCAATCAGTGTTGAAATGGGAGGGCCGTGCTAAGCCAGCCCCGCCCCTCACTGGCCCTGGGATAGCTGGCCCTGCCCCTCTCTGGACACTGAAGCTGGGGAGCTGGCCCCTACACTTGGGAGAGATGGCCCCAAAAGAATGGCACAGGAGATCTGGCCCTGACCCTCGCCTGAGGGGGCAAACCCAGTGGCCCGGGCCAACCAGTTCAGCTACCACCCAGACCCGCATCCTAACACCTACCCCATCTACGTCCTGCTGGAGCGTGTGAAGGAGCTGATTTTGCCGAACATAACCACAGGATCTCCACGACTCCTGGCCACAGCAGGACATCCGAGAAGAGTTTCAGTGAGGGTCCAGTGACGATGGTGTGCCAGAGGCCTTGAACCAGACCAGTGACTCACTGCAGTGAGCATTGGCAGATGGCACTGATCAGACAACAGGGTGGACTGCGCGACACACCGTAGTTCCCGATGCCACTGGGATGAATGAAGAGGGGTTGGAAAGATGGAGGAGCAAGGTGGGGTTTTGTTGTTGTTGCTGGTTTTGTTTTTAATTAATTTGGGGGGACTGTAGGGGTGAGGGGCAGATATGGAGTGACTGGGAGGTGAGTGGTATCGGGGTGCATGATGTGAAATTCCCAAAGAATAAAGAATTATGTGAAGAAGAAGAAGAAGAAGAAGAAGAAGAAGAAGAAGAAGAAGAAGAAGAAGAAGAAGAAGAAGAAGAAGAAGAAGAAGAA
>CABHPH010142515.1:12190-32147 GCA_902168325.1 Peromyscus nudipes
AAGAAGAAGAAGAAGAAGAAGAAGAAGAAGAAGAAGAAGAAGAAGAAAAGAAAAGAAAAGAAAAAAGAAAGAAAGAAAGAAAGAAAGAAAGAAAGAAAGAAAGAAAGAAAGAAAGAAAGAAAAGAAAAGCTTGATCAGCTTTAGTTTCTGCTTATTGATCACTGAGGAAACAGAAGACTTCCTGATGGAAGTTTCTGGTTTGAAACTTGCCTGTGTCCTTACACTTCAGCTTCTGTGGCTTCTGAGCATTTGAAGGTTGAGTACAGCTGGGAAACTTAACCTTTAGCTGTACTTAATTTTAACCCACTTATATTTAAAAGCCACACCCAGCTGCAAGCTGCCATGCTGGGCAGAACATATCCAGTTATAAACTAAATGAGATTTAAGAGATTTTTCTTAAAAAATTTTTTTATATGTATGAGTGGTTTATCTGTATGTATGTCTGTGTACCATGTGTGTGCAGTACCCAAGGAGGTCAGAAGAGGGTGTCAGAGCCCCTGGAACTCAAGTTACAAATGGTTGTGAGACACCTTTCGGGTGCTGGGAACTGAACCCAGGTCCTTGGGAAGAGCTCCCAGTGCTGTTATCTTCTGAGCAATTTCTCAAGCCCCAAGAGACTTTTTTCCCCCTGTGTTTTCAAGACAGGGTTTTCCTGTGTCCTGGAACTCACTCTGTAGACCAGGCTGGCCTCGAACTCACAGAGATCCGCTGCCTCTGCCTCCGGAGTGCTGGGATTAAAGGTGTGCGCCACCACCACTGCTGGGATTATTTTTATGTAAACTCAGTAATAATATTTTTGGAAGCCTGGTTTCTGCCTCTTGGTCTCTCTCCCTTATCATTCTGCCAGCTTGAAATTAGACACTCTGCCTGTTTTAAGAAAATTTAACATACAGAGATATCAAATCAACAAAATATTAAGTCTGGAGCGATTGCCACTTTGGATGATAATTGTAACCCTGGAAGATTCGCTGTGGCCCTTTAAAAATAATAGCCTTTCCCCTCCATTCTTCCTTTAAACTGAATTGATCTGTAGAAAGCGAGCTACAACCGTTCCTGGACACATTCCTGGTGACAATTCTGGGCTGAGGGCCAGGGCCACTTGTTTCTGCTTCAGGTCAGGCATCCATCTTTGTCGAACTGTCTAGAGCTGCTTATTCAGGCATGTGGGATGTGGAACAGGACCAGGCACATCCTGGCTCCACAGAGAGACTCCCGGGTCCCTTCTCCTCTGTCAATCAACCTCTGGACAGGTCCATTCCTGTGTTTAAGGTTTTCCTCAGCCCTCTTTAAATTCCAATAGGCTTCTGGCAGTGTTTACTGCAAACATACCCCGTTATGAGCTTTGTGGAGATTTGTAAGTGGATTAAACCCTTTACCACCTGGGCCAGGTGTCCTAGGCAGCTTCTCATTTATCACCTGATTCCAGGAAAGAGAAGAGGCCAAGGACTCATGAGGGTTAGATGACAGGGAGCTTGTGGGACAGGGCAGGAGGGACGCCTGGGAGGCTAGAATTTGAAGCGGTGCTGTTAGCCCTGAGCCACCTGTATCCTGGGATTGGTGGCTGAGGTGGCACCAGCCTGGGAGGGCCTTAGGAAAAGTGAGGAGAGTTGGGGACATAACTCAGCAGTTAAGGGATCTCCTATTGTGAACAGGATGCCGAGTTCAGACTCCAGTAACAAGGAAAAATCAAAAAGTGAGATTTCTGCTTTAACAGCCGAACAATTAGGTTCCTGCCTCCTGGGGCTCATTCCCGGGAAAGAGCAACAGTCATCAGACAGTCACCTTCTCCTCACCCTTCTGACGGTCTGCAGAGGGCAACGCATTCTTTGGACTCTCTCAGCTTTTATGTTTGAAGTTGTGCAGGTGCTACGTTCCTTGTGGCTCCCAGCGACTTCTGAGTAACATGCTGTGACTGCCTTCTGTGGTTTTTCAGAAAACAGTTCGCCCAGGGAACTTAACTGGCTTAATCTCTGTTACACGGTTGCAATAGGGACACACACATAGTAGGAGCCCTGGCCCTGCTGACGAAAACAGCCTTAACTGGTGATCTGACTGTGTGCACTCCAAGAGGCCACTTGTGCGCAGTGGTGTGTGTTACCTGGTTATCTAGGTCATTTTCACACTGCCTCTTAAAAAGGCGCATGCCTTTAATCCCAGCTCCTCGGGAGGCAAAGACAGGCTGATCTCTGTGAGTTCGAGGCCAGCCTGGTCTACAGAGCAAGTTCCAGGACAGCTAGGGCTACACAGAGAAACCCTGTCTTGAAAGACCAAAAGAAAAAAACAAAACAAAACAAAACTACCACCACCAACAAAAACAAAACCCAAAACTAATAAACAAACAAAATTCCTGTGATTCTTTGAACCATAATCTTTAAGTGTTCAGTGTAAGAAATAAATTCTTTTGACAAAGTCCTCAAAGACTGTCTACTGTGGAAGAAAATCCACTCATGGGACCTGAGTGATAGTGACCTGTGCTTTGTTTCAATTTTAGAAATAGCACTAGCCATTGTCTTGGAAATTATTCAAAGTCACAGTTGTACTATGCCGTAAGTCGCTGGAACTATTCCTCTCTCCAAACTTCAGAGCTTAACTCTGGAACTTTTGGTTTTTTTAAAAACAAAAACAAAACCAAAAAAACAAAGCCATAAAAAGGTAGTGTACTTTTTTTGTTACATTGTTATAAGAAGCTGGTTAGAATGATTTTGTGTAAACAACTGTATTTTAATTTATTGTTATACTTATGCTATATATTATTGTGTGTGTGTGTGTGTGTGTGTGTGTGTGTGTGTGTGTTTGTGTGCGCACGTGTGCACCTGTCACAGTACACCTGTGAAGACTGAGGAAGCTTGGCGGGAGCTGGCTGTCTCTTTTCAGCATTTGAGTTCTGGGGAATCACACTCATACCATCCAGCCACTCGCCAGCCACCTCACCAGCCCGAAACACATTTTATATGTTCATTTCTAGGTTATTTAGTTTTCTTGCTTTCCTGTTCTGGAGACCCAAACCAGGACTTGGAGCCAAGCTAGATGGGCTCTGTACCATGAAGCCACACCCCCAGCCCCAGAGAACAATGTCATCCATGTAAAACTAAGCAAAGATTTATGTGAGTCGTTCCACAAATGAAGCAGCAAATGAATGATATTTTTGTGTACTCCGGGAGATGAATTCTGATTTTTCCTCCGAGAATTTGTCTTGCTTCAAGAATATTTCAGGCCAGTGAGATGCCTCAGCAGGTAAGAACACTTGTTGCCAAACACGACAGCCAGTCTGAGTTTGATTCTGGGACCCACATGCTGACTCCTGTAAGTTGTTCTCTGACCCCGACATGTACACCCTAGCATGGATGTCTCCCCACACGTAATAAGTAAATGAATAGATGTAATACGAATATTTGGGGTCTGGAGAGAGGGCTCAGCCATTTAGAGCACTTGCTGCTCTTCCAGAGGATCCAAGCTCAGTCCCCGGCACCCACATCAGACAGCTCACAACCACCTGTCACCTTCTTCTAGATTCCTTGGGCACCTGGACGCATGTGGCAGACACAAGTAAAGGAATAACAAAAGAAAAAATAATATTTCTGGAGTTAGTTGTATTTCCTGTTTTTATTCAGAACTGGGGTGAGCTGATGAGGTTTAATGCCCCCCAAGCAAGCAGGGCCTACCTATGGGCTCTGGGAAGGAAGTCACCAGGCCCCTTTGCCTTCTCTCTGGTCCACCCCACAGTTCATATTGACATCACTTGATTTGGATAGAAGCAGGACCCAGGATATGGTGAAGGAGGACTTATAAAAAGACCAAATCTCAACTCAGGCCACACCTCTCCGGTGGGTGGGGATTTGACGCCCAGCGCATCTGTATCTTCTGAGATTCCTCCCAGGAACTTCCACCATCATGGGCCTGCACTTCTGCCTCCAGGGCGGGGAATCCCGGAAGGATGACCCTGAACTCCCACAGTGGTCTGCAGGTTGTGAAGTCTACCAACCAGAGGCTAAGAATGGCGTCTGATACCTCAGAAAGCCTGTGGCCGCGCACCCCCACCCTGGGGCGCCTCCACCCTTGCTGCTGCCCAGCCAATGTGTTCCAGTGTGTCATCCAAGTGTCTTGGTTAATTGCTTTCTTTGATGTTACTAGAAGAACATCACCAAATGTTACAACACCGTGACCTGGTATTTGTAGTAACCTATTGTGTGTTCCCAGGCCCTGGCCACTCATATTTGGCTCTCGAACAAGTGATCTTTGCGGCTCTCATCACAGCTGGTGGAGGTGGAGGGGGATTGGCCCCGGCAGCGGTTCGCGGTGTGTGCCGCCGGCAGCATCTCCCACCGGGTCAGCAGGTGGAGAGAAAGGAACACAGAGGCTAGCTCCCCACCAAGCCCACACGTGCTGCCTCTGACTTGGCCTAAAATGACCATTTATATTCACAATTGAATAGAGCTTCAAAATATACAAAGAAAATTCCTGTGGAACAGAAAGGAGGAAGAGGCAAATTTGCTGTTACCGTGGGACAGTTCTGCCACGTTTTCCTCTCAAACATTAGTGAGACAAATGCCGCCTGATGGACATAAATAACGATCACTCTGAGGCCTGCTGATGTATTTGTAATCTGCTCATGTCTCAAAAGTTTCCGAGGACGAAACCATACAGATGGCTTGTCTCACTAAAGGACACCAGTGACAAAAAGCAGCCAGCACATTCTTGCTTGCTTAGAAGTGAAGAATTGGTTTTCTAGAGAGACACTGGAAAAATAGAATCATCCTCATGGAAGTCAGAAAATAATTTAAATAAGCTATAGTTAAATGTGATGTGTAAGAGATGGCTCAGTGGTTAAGAGCACTGGCTGTTCTTGCAGAGGACCCAGGTTCGGTTCCCAGCACCCACATGGCAGCTCACAATGATCCGTAACTCTTGCTCAACTGAATCAGGGCCCTCTTCCAGCCTCTGGGGCATGAATGTGGTGTGCGTGCGTGTGAGCATGCGTGTGTGTGTGTGTGTGTGTGTGTGTGTGTGTGTGTGTTATATTTGTGTCTGTGCACATGTGTAGGTATGTAGTGTGTGCATGTTTATGCATATGTGTGTGCGTGTGTGTTCGTGTTCATCAGGAGTTTGACATCATGTGTCTTCCTTAATCCCTCGACTCTTGGTTTTTATTGAGCCATGTTCTCTCACTGACTCTGGTGCTCACCAGTTGACAAGACAGGATGACCAGTGAGCTCTGTGGACCCAGCTATCTCCTAGGGTATCTTAGTTTTCTCTTGCTGTGATAGAATACTGACCAAAGACCTCCCTCCCTTGGGCTCCACACTAGGGCCCACAGCCCTGGCAGCTTTACTGGAAGTTGGAGTGGTCCTAGGGACCCAAGGGAAGACACCATCCACCATTGTTAAACCCCTTTAAGCCTGACCAACAACCCCAGGCTGCAACCCCACCCCTGGACTCCATACTAGGGCCTACTACATTGGAAGACGTTTTTTGCTTTATCAGAGGCCAGGCAGAATCTAGGAAACCCAGATACACTGCCCACTGCTAGCTAACATTCCTTAAAACCTACCCAAAAACCCAGACTGCACCCCTCTCTTGGGCTCCATACTAGGGCCTACAACCCCAGTAGCCTTATGGGAGGTCAGGCTGCTCCTAGGAGCCTCAGGTAAGATACTGTCACTGCCCACAAAACTCCTTTAAGCCTGCCCAACAACCCTGGACTGCGCGCGCGTACGCACATGCACACGCGCGCGCGCACACACACACACACACACACACACACACACCAGGCTCTATATCCTGGTCTATAACTTGAGAAGAAGACTTCCACTTGACCAGAGGCCAGGCTGGATTTAGAGACCCCAGGCCTACAATTTTGGAAGAAGGCTTTAGCTTTACTGGAGCACAGGCTGGTCCTAGGGATCCCAGAGACCAGATCAGATCTAGGCACCAAAAGCTGTACCCTCTCCCCTGGGCTCCATATCCTGGTCTACAACTTCAGAAGAAGACTTTGGCTTTACCAGAGGCCAGGCCAGATCTAGGGAACCCTAGCACCCAAAACCCTAGAGCAGACACTGTACCTGATCTGAAGACACACTAGCCACCATAACCCTTGGCCATTTAGACCAGAAGACCAGAGAGGAGAGAGAAACCAAGGAACAAAACACAAAAGAATTTCCTTCTTCTCAGCACCACATGGAATCTTCTCCAAAATTGACCGTATACTTGATCACAAAGCAAGTCTCAAGAGATACAAAAAAAAAAAAATTAAAATTACCTGATATATCTTATCAGACCACCACGGATTAAAGTTGGATTTCAACAACATCAGAAAGCCTACAAACTCATGGAAACTGCAAAACTCTCTACCGAGTTACCACTATGTCAGAGAAGAAATGAAAAAAGAAGTTAAACATTTCCTAGAATTCAATGAAAATGAAGGCCCAACATACCCAAACTTATGGGACACAATGAAAGCGGTGTTAAGAGGAAAGTCCATAGCACTAAGGGCCTTCATGAAGAATTTGGAGAGATCCCATGCTAGCAACTTAACAGCACACCCGAAAACTCTAGAACAAAGAGAAGCAGACACACCTAAGAGGAGTAGATGGCAAGAAATAATCAAACAGAGGGCTGAAATCAATAAAACAGAAACAAAGAATCAATGAAACAAAGAGTTGGTTCTTCGAGAAAATCAACACAATCAATAAACCCTTATCAAAACTAACTAAAGGGCAGAGAATGTCCAAATCAACAAAATCAGAAATGGAAAGGGAGACATAACAACAGACTCCAAAGAAATCAAGAGAATTAGTAGGTCATACTTCAAAACCTGTACTCCACAAATTGGAAAATCTAAAAGAAATGGACAAATTTCTTGGTAGAGTCCACATACCAAAATTAAATCAAAATCAGACAAACAACTTAAATAGACCAACAACCCCTAAGGAAATAGAAACAGTCATTAAAAGTCTTCCAACCAAAAAAAAACCCAGGGCCAGACGGTTTTAACGCAGAATTCTACCAGACTTTCAAAGAAGAGCTAATACTAATACTCTTCAAATTATTCCCACACAATAGAAAGAGTAGGAGCATTGCCAAATTCTTTCTGTGAGGCCACAGTCAACCTTATACACAAACCACACAAGGGACTCAACAAAGAAACTCATAAATATTGATGCAAAAAATACTCAAGAAAATACTAGCAAACCAAGTCCAAGAATACATCAAAAAGAATGTCCACCATGACCAAGTAGGCTTCATCCCAGATGGTTCAACATATGAAAATTTATCAATGTAATCCATCATATAAATATACTGAAAGAAAAAAAACACACATGACAGTCTCCTTAGATGCTGAAAAGGCCTTTGACAAAATCCAACACCCCTTCATGAGAAAGGTCTTGGAGAGATCAGGAATACAAGGAACATACCTAAACATAATAAAGGCAATTTACAGCAAGCTGACAGCCAACATCAAATTAATGGAGAGAAACTCAAAGCAATTCCACTAAAATTAGGAACAAGACAAGGCTGTCCACTCTCCCCATATCTATTCAATATAGTACTTGAGGTTCTAGCTAGAGCACTAAGACAACAAAAGGAGATCAAGGGGATAGAAATTGGGAAGGAAGAAGTCAAAGTATCATTTTTCACAGACGATATGATAGTATACATGAGTGACCCCCAAAACTCTACCAGGAGCAGGGCGGTGCTGGCACATGTCTTTAATTCCAGCATTTGGGAGGCAGAGGCAGGTGAATCTCTGTGAGTTTGAGGCTAGCCTTGTCATTTGTCAGTCACCCCCAGAATTTGGGGAAAGCCTGGCAATTCTTTATGAAAATGATCTGTTTATGGGCTGTGGAGATGGCTCAGAGGTTAAGAGCACAGGCTGCTCTTCCAGAGGTCCTGAGTTCAATTCTCAGCAACCACGTGGTGGCTCACTACCATCTATAATGATATCTGGTGCCCTCTTCTGACCTGCAGGCATACATGCAGACAGAACACTGTATACATAATAAATAATAAATAAATCTTAAAAAGAAAATGATCTGTTTAAACAATTTCATTGGGGTGGGACAAAGTGTCACAAGGTTCAGTGAGTGTGTCCACACAGCTCTGGGCTCAGGGCTGGTGAGAAAGGGGAGCACCATTACAGTTAAGCTGACCTCATCCTTCTCTGCATGGCCCAGCTGTCCAGTTGGACACAGCAGAAGCCCAGGGAGAAAGTGGAGACCTCTGAGTTTGAGCCCTGCTCTATCTGAGCACAGAATCTGTCTCCCTAAGTGTTAGGGGCACCGCTGAGCACAAGACTGCCAGTTCACGGTCACATATTCCTGGCCACTGTTGGCATTTGCCCATTTTCTGCCGCATCGGTGGATTGACTTCCCTGCTTCCAAGATGGCCTGCAAGGGTCCTCCTTCCGTGATCCACATGTTTGTCTCTGAGCTGCCATCCACAGGTTGACATGAGTAGATTGTATCACATAGGGAATAGACACGATGTCCCTGAACCATATACTTAAAAATGAGTAAACAATAAATGTTATTAATATAAAAAATAATAACCCAACAAAGAAGACAACAAAAAAGAATCAAAATGAAAGGAGATGTTTTCTCAAAGACAGAAAGCACAACTTAGGCATGGAGCTGGTGCTGGGTGGAACTCAGCAGGTAATTCCACTACCTAACTATATGTCAACCTTGGGCAGAGGGGAAATGGGCTCTGGTGCACCTCACTGCACAACAGGAGGCAAAAATACCTGCCTGGCAGCTGGAACATCTGCAGCCACATCTAGAGGTGACTGTGCATCAGCTGATGTGGGCAGAGGCTGATCTAAAGTCAGAAGCTGCACTGATCCAGCTTCTGGCACAGTTGGTTCACTCTCTGCCGGGCCCATGAGCTCAGGGTCCTCTCGGGGTTTGAGATCTCCCCGTGGCCCTGACACAGAAGTTGGTCCCAGATGCAGTCTCTGCCATCCCTGATGCATCCTGCATGGGTGCCTCTGGATCTATTTCCCTGAGGAGTCCATTGTCTAAGGTAGAAAGAGATGGACCATTAGTGGAAGGGCCCTAGAAATTTCCATGATGGGGTGAGATTCCCAGAGATGGCCTTGCTGGTCACTCAAAGTCTATTCATGCCAGAGAACCCCTACTCCCGTCTCCCCACAACAGGACATCTCACCTGACTGGTGTCCTGTAGTTGTTTTTTTTAATCATTGGGGGCCCGCCACTCAGCTCCCAAATAAATACATGGAGTTTTATTTTTACTTATGAATGCCTGGCCTTAGTGTGGCTTGTTTCTAGCCAGATTTTCTGACTTAAATTATCCCGTTTCTCTTTAACTACGTTTTGCCTCTGGGCTTTTTCCCTTTCTTTATGCTGTATACCTTTCTTTCCTTCTTACTCTGTGGCTGGCTGCGTGGCTGCATGGCTGCGTGGCTACGTGGCTGTGTGGCTGTCCCTGGGATCCTCCTCTCCTTTTCCTTTTCTTGCTCCTTGCTCTCTTCCCTAGATCTCTCCTCTTATTTATTCTCTCTGCCCACCAGTCCCACCTATTTCTCTCTCCTGCCTACCTACTGGCTGTTCAGTTCTTTAGGAGACCAATCAGGTGTTTTAGACAGGCAACGTAACACACCTTCACGGAGTTAAATGCAACATAAAAGAATGCAACACATCTTTGCATCATTAAAAATTATTCCACAGCAAAAATGAACGTAACACATCTTAAACTAATATTCCATAACAGGGCCAAACTCTGGTTCCAGGTCAAAGCTTCTGGAGAATTCCCTGATGGAACCCATCACCGAAGCCACCTCCTCCTTTCCCAGGCGCCTACCCCAGGCCTCCTCATCTGCTTCAGGCATTGCGTTCTTGGACTCCTGCCCCTCCAGCTGTGATACAAGTTTCTGGGTGTGGGTGACTAGGTTTGCCAAAGGCATGTTGAGCCTCAGGTAGTCCAACAGCTGGTTCAGGCTGACCCAGTCTGGAGACTCATAAAAATCCTGGGGCACTTTTTCCATCTACAGCTCCAGAAAAAAGTGTATGGTGCTGCAGGGCAGGGCAGGTTGGCGGGAAGTAGAGTCAGAAGCCTGGCCTCACTTCACCAGCACAGCAGTGGTTTCTTAGATGAGGAAAAGGCTGCCCAGCCCATGTGCTGTTGGGCATGGTGGTCAGGAGTGTAGAGCTGTATGGAGAGGGCTCGAGACACTTTCTGTCCCTTGGAGGACAGACTGGGCAGACTGGGTTGGGCTGTAGTGAGGATGGATTCCCCTAGGGCCCTTCAGCTTCCATCAATCCCTGAGCTCCTCAGGACCAAGGAGACCAATGGAAATTTCTGTTTTTCTCTACCTGCATGTGAAGTCTCTGGTACCATCCAAATCCCAAGAGCAGGGTGACTGGTAATGGCTCAGTCCTCAACCCTAGCCACCCCAAACATCCCACTGTGCAGATGGGCTCTTACCTCCCTCATCACCCAAGCCAACTCACATCTTTTTTTCCTGATCCCCCACACAGTCTGGCTGCTACACAGGTCCATACCTATGGCATTCCATGAGTGTGTCACTGCTAGGGCCATGTGTCCCCGACTCCCAAGAGATTTAGAGGGAGCTGCTTGAATCTGATAGAGGAATAGAAGCCAGGGAGGAGGTGTGGGTGCGGAGGGACCTTTGTACTGTTCTAACGTCCATGCGGAGGGCCTGGGAATGAGCCTCTGTCCCAGCTCTGGGAGGATCTTCACGCAATGGATCGAACCTCAGCTGCTCCTTGATAGGTTTCTTCGTTATACAGCACTTCCTGGGGCTCTGCAGGGATCCTTGTCTGGCTCCATTGAATCCATATAACCCAGATAGGGTCTAGAACCTTCTTTACAAATGGGAAAAAGGCTTTGCTCAAGGCATAAGAAAAGTTTGACACTTTTGGGGCAAAGCAAATTTCACAAATTCATCTCCTCGCCCTTAATCTCTGGCCATGTCACTTGGAAGGGGCAGGCCCCAGAACAACGCTGCCAGGGTACAATCACACTTGTACCATGAGAGCACACAGCCCCGGAGAAGAGCAGAGTCCTCCTAAAACCAAACCAGGAGGTTCGAGGGCCTGAATTCAGGTATAGCCTGCTCCCTGAGGCTCATTCCAGCATCAGTTTCCTACTCTGTCATGTGTATATGATCACAAATTCCCCATACCTGGGAAACCCCATACCACTGTCACCACAGGTGAAGGCACAAATAGGGACATGTGCCCATGTCCTCACACCCACACTCACAAGGGCACACAGAGGACCCACTTACAAGTGCCCAGGAACATGTCAGAATAGAAAGGGCCATGCTTAAGTGGCCTTAGGGATATTTAGGTTGAGGTTAGTGTTAGGGTAACAGACAGTTGCAAACTGTATGCATTCATGTTTAATTGTGCCTTTCACTTGGAGGACAAGGCTGGGCTCCTCTCCTTTTCTATGCATGCTAGTGTTTATTCCCTTTGGGCTTCCACAGGCAACGGTGTGCCTCTTCTGCATCCCCAGAGATTGCAGTCTGGGTTCTGGTTTGGGGTGTCAACACCTCTCACAACATTCCTTACCCTGAGGGAAAAGCACACACTAACTTTAAGACTTTGGTAAAAGTTTGCACATCTTCATTCTTAGGTGACCAGTTTAAAATTCATTCATAATTAAGTTTCAGGCTTGTTGAAGGAAAAATGAGAATCGTAAAAATTCAATTCAAAACCAGAAGGAAGGAAGAAGGATGGAGTAAGTTTGTGGCTCTGAGATTTTATAGAAATACAAAAATTCATATTGATATATATGCTGTAAACTGTCTAGGGAGTTAAAAGTGACCAACGGAGTTCAAAGGGACTTATGGGGATAGAAGGATGTATGGGAGGGGATGTGCTTAATGTAAATATGTATTTATATAACAATAAACTCTTGTTACACATCACATAGTTAAGAACTGTAATCATTTACATAATTAAAAAATGTTTTAGTTCTTAAAACATCTACCTTATTTTTTATGTATGAATGCATGTGTTTCTATGCAGTGCGTATGTGCAGTGCCCACAGAAGCCAGAAGAGGGTGTTGGATCCCCTGGACCTAGGGTTATGGATGGTTGTGAGCTGCCATGTCAGTGCTGGGAATTGAACCTGGTCCTCTACAAGAGCAGCCAGTGCTCTTAACCACTGAGCCTTCTCTCCAGCCCCTTTTTTCTCTTTTTGGTCACAGAGTGGTCCCTTGTAGAAACCACGATCAGCGTCCAGTGCGACCAGCTGGGTTATTCTGTACAACTTGGTGGTGAGTGTCATTCATGTCTGTCCTATTAATTAAAGTGTTGTACCAAGAATGTTAGCAACCTCAGTTGATGACCAAGCTTATTTTGACTACAGCTGTACAATTATGGAGTCAGGTCAGGGGGATGGGTGGAGCTGTATTCCAGGATGCAGATGGGATGCCCACCAGCTGGGTTCTCCAGGGTCTGAAGCCTTGCTGACTCAGGTCTACCAAGGGATGCTCTGCTGGCTGCTGGCTGCCGGCTGGGACAGCTGGGGTCTGGGTCCCACAGCATGGTGGTGGTGACCCAGCAGAAGGCCTCTCAGAGCCTGGTCTTTGAAGTCAGCCGTGTAGCAGGGCAGTGCCAAAGCCCGATAGCTTCAACAGAGGGCAGCACAGTCCACCTGTCCATAGAGAGGAGAGGATTCTAGAAGAAACACTCCTGTCACCAGACTTGGAAAACTCCAGCCTGCTTTGGATATACTTCTAGCCTCATGAGTGGCACACCTGTTTTTATTTTTAATTGAGATTTGATAATTCCTGAGAAATTGCACAAATTCTCTCCCAGCATCATATGGAGGAATATATATATGTATAGTATACACACACACACACACACACACACACACACACACACACACACACACAAAGATTAATTGACATAAAGTGCCTGTGAGCCTTTCCCCATGGATATTATTCTTCATCATCTGGCCACTAGAGGACAGTGGTTCTCCATGGAAACACAGGGAGTCCCTCCCTGACCTGTTTGATGGACTCTCAGTGACATTTCAAATAGGGATGGGAATGGGGGTAGCTCCTGAGGTGAACTCAATACAACAGGATTGGACAGAGCTTCACTCCTAACGTGGATGTCCTTGATAGGCTGTTGAGATAAAATCAGAGGTTGTAGCTTTCCATTTATTTGATTCTCTGCAGAGCAGGTGCCCATATCTGTGTGAAAGGTGCCCCCCTCCTGCAGAAGCATTGGCCACATCAGGACTGACAGTTGCTTTTCTGGGGCTCAGAGGGTGGTGGGGTAACTGATGGAAGTTATTCAAAGGCAGATTTCCAGATAGCTTTACCTTTACCTCGGAATGCTGAGACTTGTCCCATGTTCAAGGAGATCTAAGCCCCTTGTGTATACTGGGTGGCCCTGCATGACAGCCCTGCTCCAATCTGTGTTCACATGGAGACGATGTTCACTTAAAAAAGGGTAGGTCTGAGACTTCAGCCCCCATCCTGATCTGATTGCTCCTCTTTTGTCCAGGTATCCAGGGGAGCCTGGTGTGCATCTCAGGGGCAGTGTTGGGAGCTTCTTGGCCCAGGAATCCACCAGTCAGACCCACAACTTGTCTTGTATCCTGACACCCCAACTTCTCAGAATTCTGCTCCTGTCTCCCAGACATCCACCTGATGGCTATTCATAGCATAACATACAGGCAGAGATGCTCAGGTGTGTGGGGGGGATTGTTATGGTCAGAGCCTGGGTCCTGGGACCTTTAGAAACCTTGATTTGGCCACCCATCCTCTTTAGGCCTGGTAGACAATTTTAAGAGCAGAGAAATACTAAGCATCCATCTGCAGACCTCATCTCATCTCAGTGTCCTCTACCCTTCTGTGAGTCAGGACTTGTCCAGTTGGGATTGTACTGAGCAGTATGTGTTGGGAAGCAGAGCGGTGCACAGCAGGGACTCACAAATAGGTTCCCAAGAGCCAGCCAAAGCCCGAGGGACAGCCCCACTACCATTGTTAGGAATCCCACAAGTAGACCAAGCTACACAACTGTCAGATATATGTAGAGGGCCTAGTCAGTCCCATGTAGGCTCTCTGGTTATTGGTTCAGACTGAGCTCCTATGAGAAGGTTAGTTGTTTCTGTTATCTTGGGATGTTCTTGACCCCTCTGACTCCTACAATCCTTCCTCCCTCTCTTCAGCAGGATTCTGTGAACCCAAAGAGGCCTAATGTTTTGTTGTGGGTCTCTGCATCTGTTTCCGTTAGTTATTGAATGAAGGCTCTCTGACGACAATTGAGGTAGCCAACAATCTGATCACAGGAGATGGCCAGTTCAGGCTGTGTATCCTTTATTACTAGGTGTTTTAGCTGGGTTCATCCTTGTAGATTTTGGGGAGTTCCCCTTGTATCATGTTCTACCTGATCCCATTATGCTCCCCCGTTCCAGTCATCTCTTTCAGTAGAGTACACCTTCATGCACCTCCCAACCCAAACCCTCATGTTTCCATCCTCACCTGCCCCCAGGAGATATTCTTTTATTTCCCTCTCCCAGGGAGATCTATGCATCTGCCATTGGGCTTCCTTGTTACCCAGTCTTGAATTTGGTTAAGTCTCTCTTATTGTTGGCCACTACTTTGGGATTGGTCATTTTGGGAGGAGTTATGTTGTCCTACGTTTTTCAAGTTATTTTGGTTTTTGTCATGGGTCCTTGCTCATCTGGATTTAGTTGGTTACTTAAGTTTTTCTGTTTCCTTTGTGTTTGAGAGTGTTTGGATTGATCCTTGGTGTTCCTAGTTTGGTTGGGCTTGGCTCATCTGTGTTCTGCTTGAGCTCAGGTGTGGAGACTCATAGTGCTGGTTTGTAGGTGGGATAACTTCCTGATGCTGGATGATCTAGAAGTAGTATCCCTTCTGACCTCACCAACCAGGCTGCAGTTAATGAGATGAGATGTGTGCTGGGGCAGGATTCAGAATGTCCCACATCCTCTGATCTCATGAGCCAGGTTATGTGTATTACAATGGTTGTATGTGCTGGTCACGATGTGCTAACATATATTCTGACCTCATGAGCCATGTTGAACAGAGTGTAGTGTGTATATTCACCAATGTTTGATCCAGAGAGTGAACAAGCCATGATTTTCCACAGTTCTGCCAGCCTCCTAAACTGACCTTCCTGCAACCACTGTTGCTGCTTATATGTCCCATGATTAACTATCTCAAGTCACATGATTTCACCCCTGTGTTTATACCCTCTGACTGGTGCTTAACATATTAAAAATACATTCAGATTCCTCCCCTGTCTCTGTATATATCATCAGGCACTATTTGTTGTGTCTATCCTCATTCAGCAGTATTTCTCCAATCTGCCTGCTTGAGATGTGTTCAATGATTAACTTCATTAAAATAACCTCACCCCATGGATTTGTATTGTACTGGTCCTTGATTTGTTTTCTCCCTGAGATCTAGTCAACCTTAAAACTTCTATTTGTTCATACAGGTTTATATTACAGTCTTAAAGCCAGCAGTCAGTAGGTGAAGTTTGGAGGATTCTAAATTGAGGCCAGTCCTGGGAAACTGTCCTAGTATACTTTGTATTGTTGATAGACACATCCTGACATAACTCAATGTGATTGAAAGAGTTTATTTGGCCCCCATGTCCTGTTCAATGTCCATCATTAGGGAAGTTTTCTGGGAACCCTAGCAGATTCAGAGGACAGCTCCTTACTGGCTTGCTCTTCATGGCTCCTTCAGTTGTCTTTCTTACACAATTCAGGACCAAAATACAGGGGTGGAGGCACCCACAGTGGGCCTGATCTCCCACATTAGGCATTAGTAAAGAAACGGGTCCTGTAAACTGCAAGCAACTGCAAAATCACAGGACTAGTTTCACTCAGCACAATCATTCTCTTTGTTTTTAAGTCATCTTTTTGTGTAAATAGATGGATGTGGAAAAGATATTGAGAGAACCCAGATCCAGAAAGACAAATGCCAGAGGTCATCTCCATCAGCTGTTTCTGAATTACAAACTTCTGAAGTGAGTATAAAACATGGAGGTACAGAGAGGGGAGGGGATACCAAAAGTACCTGACACTAGCTTTTTTTGTCTAGCTTTGGCTGTATGTATATTCCTCTTACAGAGCTTGATACCATGTCCTCCTAGAAATCTTCCTGAGATCCTCCTAGGGAGATTGTACCCAGCAGGAGTAGAAATCTAGCCCTGTGTGTGTATGTGGAGCTTTTGATGTGAGGAGGAAATGTCTAGAAGTAACAGACACATAGTTGTATATGTGTATAAGAGATGGGCTAGAGGTAAGATTTTACCTAGCAGGGCCTGCATATACATTGTGTGTGTGCATGTGTGTGTGTGTGCTTTTGTGTGTGTTTGTGTGTGTATGAGAGACAGAGAAACAGAGAGAGAAGTAGGGAGAGAGAGAGAGAGAAAAGTAGGGAGAAAGAGAGAGAGAGAGAGAGAAGTAGGGAGAGAGAGAGGAGAGAGAGAGAGAGAGAGGGAGAGAAGAGAGAGAGAGAATTGGCTTTAGTAATGGACACCTAGCAGCAGAAACACCTTGTTGGCTGTGTGTAAATAGGGCTTTGGCTCTATGTGGGACACCTCACAGGACCTACACCTAGAGGTGTATGTGTGTTAGTTTGTTGTATGGGTGATACCTCTACCTCACAGGACTTAACACCTAGAAGTACATGTGGGGTTTTCCTTGTATGGTGGCTGTCTTCTAGTACCTGATAGCTAGCTGAGAGTGCACTGAATTCGTGAAAGCATTTGTAGGAGTATGTGTTTCTGAGTGTGTTTCTGAGTGTGTGACTGTGTACCTAGCATTTGATTATAGGGGAGGGGTGCATACTGGTAAACTAGCTGTGTAAGAATATTGTACTGTGAATATAGGAAAAGAGGTATGCATCAGGACCTGACACCTAGCCCTGAGTAGACAGCTTTGTCTGTTATGGAGTGGGAACAGCAGGTCCTGATCTCTGACTCTGTGTCTCTCTGTTTGTCTATCTCTTTGTCTCTGTCTCTTTGTCTTTGTCTCTGTCTCTCTGTCTTTGTCTCTGTCTCTCTGTCTGTCTCTTTGTATTTGTTTGGCTGCAGGGGATGACACCCAGAAGGGCAGCACTTTGATGACTCTGTGTAAATAGTGTTTTGGCTGAGTGGGGGAGACCTTGTTGAAGTGATGGCTAGATGAGAGTTCATGAGTACATGCATGGGATCATACAAGCATGTGTGACTGAGTGTGTTTGTGAGTTTGTGGCTGTGTGCCAGGCATTTGACTATAGGGGAGGGGTACCAGTACTAGAAAACTAGCTGTGTAACTGTGTGGTCCTTTGGATGTAGGGGAAGAGGTGCCAGAAGGATCTGACACCTAGCTCTGGGTGTGTGGCACTGCTGTAGCTGAGGCGATTCCTATCAGGAATGTGACGTAACCATGTAGGTATATGTGGTTATAAGGGAAGAGATAAATACTAGACCTTACACTTGTGTTATAGTATGTGGGCAGCTGTTTATGACTTCTGCTGCTGTAGGTAAGGGGATCCTTAGAAAGACCAGATACCCAGCCCTGTGCATGGGGGTTTAGCTATTGCATTGTTTATCTCTTGGAGGACATGCTTCCCAACTGTATGAGAGGAGCATTTTCTTAGTGGACAGTTGGCGTACCAGGACCTCATGCCTATGCATGTGTGTTTGGCATCTGCTGTAGAAGACATTTTTTACAGTAGCATCTGACACCTAGCATGTGGGGGTGGGTTTCATTTAAGTGTGGGGACACCTTACAAATGATGACACCTAGTGTTGTTGGCAAAGAGAAAACTTGGCTTCTCGATACATTAAAAAATAAAGTCAAATTCCTCCCCCAGGCCTGTATTCATCAACTCCCACACTTCTTGTTTTCTACCCTTTGGAGGGATTCTCCAAAATCTCTCAAGTCCATGTCTTGAAGATACTTTCTCTGATCAACATTAATAATATACTGACCCTGGGCTTCTATATGCCTAGTCAATGACTCATTTTCTCTAAGACATATATCTCCATGACAATGCACACTCTCTGACCACTCACCACAAGTTCAAGTGCACATGCACACACACTTTTCTTTATAACATCATCATCTTCACCACTGCTCCACATATATTACTATTGAACAGGCATGGCTGAAAATCCTATATAGACTGCTAGATGTCATGTCCTAATGGATCTAGACAGCTCCCAACTGCTGCCTCTCAACATACACTGTTGTGTTCATAAGACACACTGCAGAGCATCCCCCTGCTTCTCCCACAGAGACTCATCCCACTATCAGGAACTGCCCCCACACAGGCCTTACTAGCTACTGCCCCCCAGTCCTGCTTCCAAACCCACCCATGCACCACTAGTTACCAGGCCCTGCTGGACACTCCTACCCATGGCATATAGCCTGAAACACCCTGCTTGGTGTCAGGCTTTGCTGGACACCTGCCTGAGGCCTGGATGCCCTACTATGCATCTCATCCTCAGGACTCCCCAGTCCTAACCAGATATTGTGCATGACAACAGGCCTCATCCATTAAATCTCTCTTTCTACACCCATACTGCTGCCACAAAATCCCTGCTAATTTTCAGCCATGTTTATACCCAGCCACTGTCTGGTAGTGTATGTTGTCAACAGAATGTTGCTCTTCTGGGTAAGACTAAAGCCAATTATTGTATATGCATACAATATACTTCAATATACATGACTGAAAATCTGCACAGAGTGGTAGTAAGAGCATGGTAGCAAGAAACTTGATATGTCAGTGATGGAGGTGTCTAGCAGAGCCGTTAAAACTGCAGTGTTCACTGGGCCAATAGTGTATATCTGGGGTAAGAGTGTGTGTCAACATTGTCAGATACCTAGCACGTCATGTGTGATGGAGCCTGGTGTTCAAGTGAACCTGACACACAGCACTTTATATGCACTGTGGTTTGGAAGGGGGTTAATGTCCAGCATGGCCCAGTAACTAGCAGTAGAGCCTGAGACCCAGCACATGGTATAGCATAGGAAGGAGTCCAGTAGAAGCTGATGCCTAGCAGTGTGGGTGTGTCTTCAGCAGAAGAATTGTGTCCAGATGTGCAAATTTCTAAGTATTGTGGAAGACTTGACTAGGGAAGAAGTTCCCAGAATGGTCTGATGGCTGTCGACTAATGTGGGGTATGAGGTCAAACTGGACCTGGTACCTAGAGTGGATGTGTGGTCACAGGGGTGGCGGTGTGTCCAGTGTGTTTGATGAAAACTGCATGTCAGAGGGGAGCAGTGGATGAATGGGGTGTCAAGCTCTGCACAATCCCTACTGAGTATGTGTCAGCTCATGGGTGAACTGGTGTCCGTCAAGGTCTGATCATCCATGTTGAAGTAGGTTGACAGTGTGCGATGTGATGTCCGAGCATTCTTGACACTTCAGAGTGTGTGTGAGGCATTGAGGGAGCCAGAAGAGCCTGACACCTAGTGAGGCAGCTGCAGGGTGATGTGTGCATTCCAGGGCCATCAGCTAGCCTTGTAGGAGTTGCCATGGAGTCTGGAATGCCCAGCATGTCTGATATCCAACAGGGATATACAGGTTGATGGAATGTGGTATCCAGTGGGCCCTGATACTAACACTGTAGATTGTGGCGGTGGGGTGTGATGTTTAAGAGGACCTGAACCCTAGCAGTGTATGTGGAATTTCAGTGATATTAGGGTGTCAATTGTGGTCCAATACTAGCAGAGTATTTGGGTACAGTGGCAAGAGTATCCTGTATGGCCTGATAAATAGCTGTTAATCAGGGATACGTGGGTGACATTCTCCATCCCAATTTAAGAATACATGGGAGGTGTTTCTGAGCATTTGTTCAGTGAGGGCTGATACCTGGCAGTCAATGTGTGATTTGTTGGAAAGTTATGCTTGGCCAATTCTTAGAAGTAAGTGTATTAGAGGCCGTGTGTGTGTGTGTGTGTGTGTGTGTGTGTGTGTGTGTGTGTG